>PVIY010039994.1:0-22633 GCA_004026745.1 Myrmecophaga tridactyla
GACCTCTTGCAAATAATTAAGTAAAGAAATAGTTGTATATGTCCTTGAGTGAAAGGGTAGTGTGATGGTTAGTCTCTGGTATCAACTCAGCCACGTGAAGATGCCCTGTTGTCTAGTCAGGCAAGCACTGGCCTAACTGTTGCTGCAAGACCATTTCGTGGCTGGTGATAAACCAGAAGGCCGGTTTGGTAAATCATCAGACTCTTGATTGCAGCTGTGGCTAATTATATCTATGATCATCTAAGGGTGTGTCTCTTGCAAACACAAGAATCCAGTCAACTGGATTTGACCCAATCATTTGAAGACTTTTAAGGAAGAAGAGAGAATTTTCACTGCTTCTTCAGCCAGCGAGCCTTTCCTGTGGAATTCATTGAGACCTTTCATTGGAGTTGCCAAATGCATAGCCTGCCCTACAGATTTTGGACCCTTACATTCCCATGATTGCGTGAAGCACCTTTATAAATCTCCTATTTACAGATATCTCCTGTTGGTTCTGTTCTTCTAGAGAATCCTGACTGTCAGAGATAGCATGATAAATACTGAGAATAAGAGGAACTGTAAATCATACAGACCTCTCTCCCAACAGAGACCCACAAGGAAAGCAAAGTTTTCCTCAAAGCCTTTACTTCTCTCTTGTACTTATATAACAAAGAGTCACAAGCCTTGGGCCTCCTTCCTTTCCTGATAAATCCCAAAATACTTTCCTGATTTACTTACCCTTAAGACAACAGTTCCTGAGAACTGAAATCAGTTAACTAATCTCTGTCTCTGTCCCACCTTGTGTCCTATGACATAAAACTTTACTAATATCCAAAAGGCAGAATTAGCTCCCTTTCAGACGTTCTCTTCTGTTGCAACAGAGAAGGAAAGCTTTCTTTTCTCACCTGAATTTGGTGACTGTACTCTGGGACAGAGGCTCACTTATTCTCTTTCTCCCTATCATTTTTCTATGTATCTGCCTGTCTGTCTAGCATCTATCTGTCTTTGTACTTGTTCCCTGGTCAATATCTCTAGCTGTTTAATTATGTAAGGACAGAAGTGTTTGTTCTCTCATCAGGTCTCCATGACACAATCTAACCACCTCTGAGATAAATGATTTGTGTGCTTAAGGACTATGAGTTCAGCTTTCCCAGAGTTTTCTGGAAATATTAATCATAGTGTTACTTTTTTTCACTTCAGCCTAACTGATAACTACAGTCCATTCTAGGAAAATCAGAAGGGCTGCCATAACAGGAGTCCTTGACATTCTGTGAACAGTCTGAAAATCCTATCTGATTTCTGGCCATAACACAGCATGGAAGCGGGGAGCATCTCCCAGAGTATTGGAGAAGGCAACCCAGCCTCTGGAATCTCCCTCTGTCCCAAGTTGCCTATGTCAATTCTGCTCCCTCGGTTCTATAAAACATGCCACATTCAGAAGAAGTCTGGCCAATGCTCAGATGTGTATCTATACAGGTGTGCGTATGTGTGTTAGTGCTGTACTTACAGAACATCATGCATTTTATAGGATCTGCACAACAGTACTTTTTTTTGTAGACTGTCCCTTACCCTGCAGTTCATTTTATGGACTATGGTTTATTTTCATAGTCACTTAAATGATGAACAATAAGATATTATATCTTCTATAAGAAAAATATAACAGGCATTAAAAGAAGAAGTAAGGGGCTTCTACTTCTTTTTCATTATAAATATCCTAAGCTGGTTTAACGCAGATAACTGAGCTTTAGCCATGTCTTTTAGATGAGGGTTTTACAGCTTCTCTTTATTATATATCCTTAGGGATGGGTGAGCTGAGTGCGACCTCTTTGAGGAAAGTAGGAAACATCAGGGAAGGGACTTAGCCTTATTCAGTCTCAGTCCTCCCTAACCCCCACCTCATGGCTAGAAGAATAGGACTATGTGGATGACAAAGAAGAGGTAGCAAGTTGTGGGTGTTGACCTTGACCTTGAAGACATTTAAAAAATGGAAAGTGATATTCAAGCCAGAGAGAAGGGGTCTGTAACTCATTGGAAAATGAAAGGTAATGAATCGAGAGTCTAGAACTTCTCCGGAAAGTATATTCTCCAGTTGTCACTTTCAGAAGAATGGGTGTTCTGTTCAACATGCCTTTAGTCAGAATATAATTAGTAGTGTACTTTTAGAGCATAACCTTCTTATTAGATGATTTTTTTTCCTCTTCTTTATGTGTAAAAGTAGTGTTTCACCCTGTGCTCTTAGTTTGCGTAGAATAAGAAAATTCTAAATGAGAGAAATGTTATTTTGAAGTCAGCAGTCCTTTCAAGTGAAATTAAAATTTCATTAATCACAACAGTGCCTGCATTCACTTGACAAATGAGAGAACCAGCATGTCTGAGATTTCATTCTTCGTTGGAATACAGGCTAAACTTGGTAAAGGAATGCATTCATGGGTTCCTTGCAGTAAAGTAGCAGCAGCCCTCAGGGTCTGCACGTCCAGCTTAGAAGATGGGGAATGCAGCTACCACAGTTATTCTTAGGAGATGGGGAATGCAGCTACCACAGTTATTCCTGTAATAAACCTCCCTCTGCTTAGACTTCAACAATTTAGTTGTCAGTTTTTGTGACTGAAGCTCGTTCATCATTATTAGGCTCATTTGTAGATTTTTGGGCATATACGTGTTTGTGTATATGTTATAACTAAAAAGAAAAGCATAGTGCATATTTAAAACCAGTGGTGAGTGCGGTCCACGATGGCTCAGCAGGCAGAGTTTTTGCCTGCCATGCCAGAGCCCTGGGTTCGATTCCTGGTGCCTGCCCATGCAAAAAAAATAAAGAAAAGTAAAACCAATGGGGGAATCTTACAAACTGGGCCTAATAGTAAGTTCTGGGCATTCTGAGGAAGTCTTTTCAATTGCTATGTAGCTAAAGAAAGCAGTATGTGCAAAGGCCAGTATTATGAATAGGGCCACAGAATAAAGTGTGTAGTCTAAAACTGACATTCACCAACGACTGAATAAAGAATCACAGGACCCTAGAGCTCTAGGAAATCCTGGCTCCAAAAGCCTACCTCTTGAGCAACCTACAGCACAAAATGACAGGCTTAATGGATTTGCTGCAGATGCCAATTTAAAAATGTTTGTGGATATTGTCTTATATTTTGTATCCTATACAGTGGGGATCACATTTCATTCTTTTTCCATGTGAATATCCTATTATAACAGCATCATTTGTTGAATGGTTTTTGTTTTTGCGGGTTTTTTTTTTGTTTATTTGTTTGTTTGTTTTGGAGTACATGCGCAGAGAATCAAAACCAGGTCTCCTACATGGCAGGAAAGAATTCTACCACTGAATTATCCATGCACAATAAGTGGATATTTTTTAAAACCCACATCTTCAAAGAAAGAATCACACCTATCTGAAAGACATACCTACTATTGCTTTAAATACAGAAGTTAGTTCTTGACTCACCACTTTGGATTTTTGAAACTGCGAAAGGAATCCCATACCCAAAGAACAGAAATAAATTGCATATGCATTTTTTTCTGTGTATGTAATAGGCATCTTCTAATTTATAGAAATCTTTGAAAACTCTGTTCTTGGTTTTCCTTTTTCCAGGAATAGAAACATTAGCATTATCATCATCATTGAAAAGGTGTTTAGCACATCTTAGAACAGTGTGCCCGAACAATCTAAACAGGCGGAGCCCTTGTCCTCTTGGCATTGCCAGAGTGAGATTATCAAATAATCTCTGTTCAAAAACTAGCTCAGCCGTACTTCCTTGAGTGATTCACTTTGCCTCTGCAAATTTTAGTTATTTCCATCTGTAAACTGAGATCATACCAACTCTGTCTAGTTCAAATGATTGTGATGATTGAGATCTAAGTACAGCAGAACCTTATTGTGGTATCGTTGATAATCCCGGACAGTTGATGTGCAGGTTAAAAAAGCATGTGAGTTAGAAGTGAACTTTAGCATTATATATATTACTTTGTGCACAAGCAGATGCAAATGCATGATGAACAAACATGGAAACAAATGAGTAATTTGTTTTAAATGAGATACTTTCTAGTTGGTCAGACAAGTCCTAATGGAGGAGATCATAACTGAGTATGATTGGATATGAAAAGGGGTGGATATTGCTAAGTCGAGAGAGGTTAAAGCCTTGAAGAACCCTTTCATGGGAAAGCATGGAGCTGTAGAGGAGGAAAGAGGAAAGCCTGGTCAGGTGAAGAAGGGCTAAAAGGGAGTTACATGAATTAAGGAATCAAAGGAAAATGTGTACAACCTATATGAAAAGCTCACAATGTTTGGAGAAGAAGAGAATCCATACTGCTTCTATTGATCTCGCCACTCCTGGAGATCTTTTCCTCTTACATTGCAATAGGACAGATATTGGCTCTGACTTGCAAGTATCCTTGGTCCTAGTTGGGCCTTTGAACTGGTTTCCATATTCTACCAAATAGCCATAGTGTCCAGTATGGAGGGCTTAAGTCTGACAGCTTCCACCTGAGCCTTGACTGGCAGCAGGTCCTTCATTAGAGTGGCCGTGAATATTCTTTTCTTTGTTTTTGTCTTTTTATGGTAATGGTTGTTAGATTGTTTGTCTGGAACCCTTGAACTCTGAGACTCAGATATGTAATAATGATATCCACTGAGACCCAAAGTGAACGTGCTTGGTAAGTTTATGCCAGGAAAGTCAGTCTGTAACTGGAGAAGTGGGATCAAAAAACAGTATTTAATGAATTTGGTCAATTATGATGAGTGGAAGTTTATTTAATATATTAAAAGATTGGCTCAATGAATAAGTTTATGAGATGACTCTGAAACTGGCAACACTATAAAAACACAATTCCCCAATAAAGAAGTAAAAATTGTACTCATAACTAGAAGAATGAAATATTACTTTTCTCAGAGGATTTAGATATTTCAGTGGCATTTTTAGCATCTATGGTCCTATTAAACCCTGTTATTTTCTTCCTAATTTGTGCCATTTAGAAATGATTTTCATTTAACTTTCCCATGGCTTATTTCTCTCCTTCAGAACATTTTCAAATGATTTCCTGAAAAGTCCATGCTTTAACACATTTCCATTATAAAACTATAATAAGCACCAACTAAATAGCAGTATGAAATAGCCAGAACATAAAGGACTGACAGGAGAAGAAATTGGGCATCTGGGTAGTTAATTTTCATGCTTGAATGCCCTGCTGCCTTTTTGGCTTTGGTGAGATTTTTGATTCTCTAGGTAAGATTACTTGCCTGGTGGACCAACGACTGTAAGGGGGCAATTCTCACAATTCTTAGGGGACAGCCTTTTCTTCCCTTAGTGAAACCATCAAGCAACAATTCTCAGGGACACAGTCATTTTGGCATTATTTACCGAAGCCCATAATGGAAAGAAAAGGTTTTCCTTTGTGTTCCTCTACTGTCCTTTGTGCTTTGTAGAATGCCCCTTACATGTTCCGTTGAAGGGACCTCTTTTCACTAGAGAATTAAATAAGAACCATTTAGCAACTAGATCCCATCAAAAATTAGCGTCGATTCGACAGATACTTACTGAGCATCCTTCTGCTCCCCCAGGTCTTGTGCAACACAGACATCATGAAAACATAGACCCTGCCTAAGACTTTATTTAATTTTTGTCCAGTAGACACATAAACGAACCCTGATAGCCCACGTTTAACTTGGTTAGCCCCAGAAGCATGTTTAGATATGGAGAGTGCAAGTTCTGTTTTCCTGAGCAAATTCTCTGGGTAGTTTTTAACTTACAAAGTAGCCATAGGATTATTAAGAAAATGCGCTAAAATACTGTAAGAGAATAAGAGACACCTAGAGAAGGTGTGAAGGTGATGGCTTTTTAGAATGTAGCTTCCCCAGCATCCCACATCAGCCCTAACCATCATGGCCCCACTGTGTGCCCAGATGGTACAACGGTGCCATGATCTGCATAAAGCCAGACTGTCACTGAGTACCAATAAATACCGACTGAGGGTCATGGGAAAAGTTTTGTGGAGGTGGTAGGATTTCCTTGGGCTTTGGAAGGAAGGATAAGAATTTGTCAGTTAGCAGGGACAAGCTTGTGCAAAGGTAAAATGGCAGACATAAGGGGGGAGGGGATCAAGCAATTCAGTGTGGCTGGAAGATCTTAAGAGGTGCTGTTTTTTTATACCATTAATTATGAAGGTAGGCTAACATCTTCCTATGTAGACGTGCTCCCTGTCTTCCAGTAGTTTATCATTGAAACTATCTACTTCTTCTGCTACAGTTGCTGATCGCTGGGGTATAAAGAATAAAAACATTAAACCAGGTGATCATGTGTTTATATCAAGGATATGTACATATAAACAGTTTCTCATTTTCGATCTAAACCTTGGAGCATTATTCAAGAGGAAGGGTGGAAATACAAGTCCTGGCTAATATTGATAGCTTTAGAAAAACAGATCCATGTCAGCGGGATCCATTTGCTTTCAGATTCACATATGAGGTGTGGGGAAAATAACTTTTTAGATTAATTTTTCATCAACCTCCCTACTTGTGTGAAGTGCTTTGGCAGAGGTAATTTCTTGTATCCCTTATAAAAGCCAAAAAGCTTTGTTTAAATTGTCTGAGCATTATTAAAGCATTTGTAGAATGAAAGGGTGAAGGCTTCGTTTCCAGGGCGCAGTAGAGGCAACTAAACCCTCCCTCTCATCAGCTCAGTTTCCTGGCATTGGTTGTGGTCATGTCTTTTCATTTTAAAAGATTCTTCCCTTACCTCCAATATCACATCAAATTTTAGGGCAGACTTTTCACTGTAACAAGTTATTCCCTCCTTATTCTAATGTAGGTACAGGCTTCTGACCTTTCATTCCATTCTTGTCAGCATTCACAGCATGAAATGTGATTCTTTTATTGCTTAATTCATTACTTTTCTCATACCCATTTCCACTTTTCTCTTCCCATCTTCTTTCATTTTGTCCTCATGTATTTTTCACTTTGTGATTTCTCTTATCCTTGTGCACTTTCCATGAGAGAGCCAAATAGAACCATACAGTTAAAAATAGTTTCTGACATTATTTGTGATTCGTAGGATGTAGTCTCACAAATAACCTTTTCCCATTTGATTTCCACCTAACATGCTGACAGTGTTCCAGTATTGTTTTCTTATTATCCCATTACATAGTGCTTTCCTTTGCATTTAGTAGAAACTTGCATGTAATGGTTCTACTGGATAGCACTGCCTAGTCATCATTTACAATTTTATGTAATTGTGAAGGCAGGGGGGAAAAACTGGGGCTTAAATTCTTATATAAAAAGAAAAGCATTAATTAAAAATTTTGATAATGGTTGGACCACTCTTTAACAGCATGCCTATGCTAGAGCTATCTTCATGATCTAAAGAAACATGAGACAATGGAACAGTTTCTTTTTCTTGTCCAAGGAGAGACCTGTGCCTTACATTGAGGAGCAATGCGTTTCAAATCACAGCCTCAGAGATGCAGACAAACTCAATCCTATTGGGATACAAGTTCCGAGAAAAAACAGCAAGCAAATTCAAAGGAAGTAACCTAAGAATTCATTTAGTGCACTCATTGTTTTTACCATAAAATTGTAAATAATCACAGTCAATAATCGTTCATAGCCACTAACATTTTAGCAGTGTTTGTCTTGTGGGGTTTGTGTGTGTGTGTGTGTGTGTGTGTGTGTGTGTGTGTGTGTGTGTGTGTGTTTAGCTGTGCTCTGAAAACAGCCTACAAATAGATAAATTAATATGAAGCCACAATGCCCAGGAGGCTAAATGATAGCCTGTTAGCACTGATCACTTAAGGGCATAAACAGAATTTTCTGGTGCAAATAATACCACTTTTCTTATGCATTCTAAGAACACCTTATATTCAAGAGTAAATTTCCTTTATATATATTTGTTCCAATTGACATCTTAAAGTACATCTGAGAACACAACATAACATATAATTGAGAACTGGACCTTCTAATAGATGCTATCTGAGCTCTTTGAGGAAATGAAATGCTAATGGAATTCCTATTCTCAGTGCTTGGGAATGACTGTCCTTTGTTCTCTTCTGCAGAGGCATGCCATCATACATTAGTTGATTTCCCTGTATGCTTTTCTAGCAAGGTGGTGAATTCAGAGAAGCCAAATATATCTTTCTTTTTGGAAATGTAATTTGGTGGTTTGGGTCAGAGTGTGGTTTCTCAGCTTATGCTCAGCAGGCATTACTAGAAGATAGGCTACTTTTCTATAACTTGGATATTCCCATGTAATTCTTTTTCTTTTCCTGTTCTTGGCAGGTGCATGAGGCAATCCCATGTTACAGTGAGTGCAATCAGTATTCCTGGGTTGTAGAGCATTGGTCTCCATGCAAAGTCAACAATGAGCTGAGGCCTCTACGCTGTGGACAAGGAGCACAATCTAGGAAAATCAGGTCTGTAAAAACGGAGACATTGGGGAAATGGAGAAGTAGAACTTATAATTTTTATAGAAACAACAGTGTTGCTTATCCAAGTATACTCTGATTTTCACATCATATATTCTGGTTTTTGCTCATCTTTGAAATATCCATGAGAAGCATATGTGCCTTGATCTGCAGATGTTTACAGTGGGATTCCCTCTGCAATGTAGCCACGATCTTCATCATTTCCCGCTCATGACTCTGAACAGGCTGGCATTCCCTCCACTGGTTCTTGGTCATCACCGCTTAAGAAATGAGGAGATTTTGACTGGTTGCTGCCATTGCTCTTTTTTGCACTATGGTTAGTAAGGTTGATAGATGTTACAATTTTGGACGTCAACAAAAAAATGGACATTAAAAAAAGTGTCTTTTTTTTTTTTTTTCACATGAACAGGCACCGGGAATCGAACCCGGGTCTCCAGCACGGCAGGCGAGGACTCTGCCTGCTGAGCCACCGTGGCCCCCTGAAAATGCCATTCTTAAGCCCCCACAATTAGCTTTAGCAGCCAAAGTCCGAGAACATCTGTGAACAATAGCTATACATTTTAATCTAAAAGGAGAACATCTCTGAAAGAATTTAGCAAACGCTGGGCTATTTACTGAGGGAGCCCGTTTTATAGTTTTTTGTTTTGTAAATATGCCAGTGGTGACCCAAGAAAACACTTGGTCTGAGTTTGTCAAACGGTCTGCTTAGTAATATGAAGGAACAGTAATTTCCTTACCAACTGAGGATGGTGGCAATAGACATTAAGACTGAACAAATAAATGATTTAAACAGTGATTGGCAGGAAAAATAAAGAATAAAACATAGTACAGTCAACTATCCAATTGCATGAACATAGTGTATTATTTGCCTGACTTAGGAAGCTCTGTTTCAAATAGACAGTACCTAAGGCAGTGCCCCATTGAGTTGTCTTTGCAATTGATGTCAAAGGCAGAGCGTTTGTCTGTGTTGGTTGTTGTTCACCCTTAGTGAACTTACCTTAGTGTGTGTGATCCTGCCATTTCTACACTGAGCCACAGTGTTGCAAGATCACTTTCAGACGTGTTGGATGAAAGAATTGTTGACAGAATTATAAAGGGCCTCCTTATTGCAAACCAAAGCATATGGCTGATAGATAAATTATCATTCTTTCTCTTTGTTTACTTCCTTTTCCCTTGGGGACTAGTGTGCTCAAGCTGTTGCTAACTTTGGGCTTTTACCTCTTTCCTTCAAAACCTGTCTTCTGTTTCTTATTCCCTCTTGACCTGAAAAATGGCTGACTTACCTACCTTGTAAAGAAATATCTAAATGAGCTGTGACATGTCACACTGTCATCCCAGCCAGGAGTCTTAGCAGTATTATAGGAAAATCTCAGGAGAGAAGCAAATGCTTTAAGAGAACAAATTACAACGAGAGAATTTGGAAGGTTGATGGAGGAAAACACACTTGAAAAACAGGGCCTTTTAGCTAGATCTCTAGGCTGCTCAGCCAGATATGGTAAAAATAATTCAACTACCAAATACAAGTGACTATATTACATGTTTTATGTGTGTGATCACATTTAAATTTGTAAAGTGTGTTTTCTAGGTATCATTTATTCTAAACTGGTATTGAACCTAATAAGAGTTTATGTTAATATAATGAATGAAACAGTTTATCTGTTCTTTTTCTTAAACCTCCCAACTGGAAGATACCTTCACAGTCCATCCATGACTATGGTCATTTATGGATTCAAATATTATTTATGAATATTTACCTTCTATGTATCAGGCACTGTTCTAAGCACTGGAGATAAAGTAGTGAGCAAAACAGAGTTCCTGTCCTCATAAAATTTACAATATGGTTGCAGCGGTAAACACTAGACACTTAAATCAATATATGGTACAATATTTCTGCTATGAAATGTGAAAAAGAAAAATAAAATTTGGCTGGAGTGATGGAGAGTATTTTTTTGAAGAAGTTGGTCAGCCAAATGGCATTTGAGCAGAGAGTGGAATGAAGTGAGGTATTTTAATGGTGTGCAGATCTGTAGAACGAGACTTCCAGGAAAAGGGAATATACAAAGCAGGAACCTTCATGACTAGTTGGAAGAATAACAAGATGACTCATGTGGCTAGTGCCAGGAGTCACATCATGTAGGATCATCTAAGAATGGTAAAGACTTTGGGTATTATTCTTACTGCAACATGAAGGTTTGAGGCAGTGGGGTGAGGCTGTGCCATGGCATGCTCTCATTTATATTTGAAAAAGTGTACACTGCAGGAGGTGTGGAAAAGACACTACAGGGGATAAGGCAGAAGCAGGGATGCAGGTTTTGAAGCTATTGCAGAATTCTAGAGGTGAGAGGTCGATGATTAAGCAGAGTTTGGTAATAGTGAAGGTGGTGAGAAGGTCACATTTGGAATATATTCAAAGAACAAAGGATTTGGAATATATTCAAAGAACAAAGGATTTGCTGATAAAGTGATTGTTGAATGTGGGAGGAAAAAAAGTGACAAGGGTGTCTCCTATGTTTCTTGGCCTAAGCAACAATTGGAATGATGGTGCCATTTGTTGAGATGAGGATTATTGGGGGCAGGTTTGAGAGAGAAAATGAAAAGTTTTGTTTTGAACCCATTAACTTTGAGATGATATTAGTCTTCCAGGTAGATTCCACAGTATGCTGTACAGGAGAGAGACTGGAGTTGGGATTATAAATTTGGGCATCATTTACATATAAATTTTGTATGGATCTATAAGAAAAGGGGTAACACAGCTGAACCTGGGGGGATTCCAACTTTCTAGATCAATCAGAAAGACCCTCCAAAGGAGACTGAGAAAGAAGAACCAGTGAAATAGAAGGAAAGCCAGGAAAGTGGGAAACAAACTAAAGTTTTTCAAGGAGGAGGAAGTAATCACTTACTTTAAGTGCTTCTGAGAAGTGTACTAAGGTGAGGACTGAGAACTGCCCCTTAGGTTTGATAATGAGAAGTCTGTTGATGACTTTCACAAGAAGTTTCTCTGGAATGGTAATAATTTAATCATTTAAAGTGAATTAAAGAGTTAATCAGAAGAGAAGAGGTAGAGACAGAAACCGTAGCCAATGCCATAGAGAAGTTTTGGAGGGAATTTGAGTAGAAATGAGCTTATGACTGAGGGGAGATATGGCAAGAAAAATTGATGAGGCAGAACATGTAGGGGATAACTGCAGGGGTATTTTCATCTGAGAAGCCCCCTCTTCTCCAATTTCAGTCATTTTAAGACTTTATTCTTAGGCTTATCAGCATTCCCAGAAATGTCTCTATAGGCGGAACAGTGTCCCCCAAACTTGCCTATGTCCTAATTTCTAGAACCTGTGAGTAAGTTATCTTCCATGGCAGAAAGAAATTTGTAGATAGAATTGAGCCAGGGATTTTTGAGGTAGGGAAATGGTGTCATCACAAGGGTCCTTGGAGTAGAAAGGAATGAGGCAGAGAGAGAGTCAGTCAGTGGAAGATGTGACTACAGAAGAAAGGTACAGAGAGACACAATGCTGCTGGCCTTTAAGTTGGAAGGAGAGACCCATGGGCCAAGGAATATCATGGGCCAGGGGATACTGGAGTCCTCTAGAAGCTGGAAAATGCAAGGAAATAGATTCTCCCTTTGAAACTCCAAAAAGGAATGTAGCCCTGCCAACACCTTGCTTTTTGTCCATTTTGAATTTCTATACTGTACAACTATAAGATAATAAATTTGTGTTATTTAGAAACTAGCACAGCTGGAGATGGGATGGACATCTCAATTTTGCTTAAGCTCCTGTTTTAGTGTGCTGTCCCCATCCTTAATTGTACTGCGGGTTCCTTAGCCCTTCGGCCCTCTTTGTGACCCTCTAGGTAAAATAAACCTTCAGTCACCTGCCGGGGGAGGGGAGGGACAATCTCCTACCTCCCTTTGACTGGGAGAAAGGATCTCAGGGAAGATCCTTCTCAGACTTTCAAATCAGTCTTCCAGTTTCCATCCTCCTTTCCAGAGGTATTTGGTGCTACAAATTTCCAAATCTTTTCTGTGTTCTGTAGTATAAATGGTGTTATTTCTTTGTTTTCTCTTGAAGGGTTAATATCCAACTTTCTCTGATGGGCTGGGACTAGTCCATCTTTTGTCGATTTGTTGTGGTTTTTCCTCTCCCTTCTTCTCTCATGTTTGCCCACCTTTTAGTAACAGATTCCTTTACTATTGTTGTCATGGCATACTGGCAATGAGAAGAGGCTGGTACATACATTCAACTGGCCATCATTAACTCAAAGTTTTACCTCTCTCAGTGAAATAAAGAAAAGAAAATATCATATGTGTGTGTGTGCAGGCAGGAAGGAAAACAATTTCCAGTTTTTGTTCCTATGTTTATTTTTTAACTTTTTTATTGCAATAATGTAAATACAACTCAAATTTTTTCTCTTTCACCAGTTTTTAAGTTGTCAAGGGAAAGGCATTTAAGCCTCCTCTGGTCTCTCCTTCCACTGTTAGCTATTATCACAATGAGAAATGGAAATCCACAGATTCCTCTCCGCCATGCCTCCTAATATTGGAAGGCACTCCTTAAATCTCCCATCTGTCCACCATTTTCAGTTAATCTCCTTTATATAAGATCTTGTTTTTCACTACTTGGTTGTTCATAAAGCTTGTTTTATTTTGCCCCGGGTGAGAGGATACTTTGCCTTTTGTCTGAAGTTTGTTTTTTTGTTTAGTTTAGTTTTTGTTTTTCTGTCAAATATGTGTACAAAGGAAAAGTCTAATATAAAGGATAATTCATTTGAGCATAGCATAATTTAGGAGGAACCAAAAGTTTTACAGCACACCCCTGTTGAAATGCTTACTCCTTGGACTTGGCTTTGTGTCTAAAATTGCCATATTAGCAAATAGCAACATTTTTCTAATCATCATTGTCATTTTCATCTTCACTGTCATCATTAGCATTGGACCAAAAAACTCATAAGAATAGGGATATCATTCATCTTTTTACTGTGCTGTATATATCCCTGTACCAGACAAGTGCCTGGCATATGGTAAGCCCTAAAAATATATGTATAAAATCAATCATTGTTAACAGTTAATAACTCAACTTTGTATCCAGACACCTAGCAAAACAGGGTTGGCACACTTTGAATCCGTATTAAATTTTCGGTAATAAATCATTTTTAATAAACTTTTAATTGGTATATGACATAAATACAGAGACATGCCCACATCATAGGGGTACAGCTTGATGAACTTCCACAAAATGAACACATGAGTGTAAACAGTCCAGAGGGCAGGAAACAAAATATCACCAGTACCACCTAAGCTCCTATCATTTATTGAACTTTCCTTCAAGGGTAGTTTTATACCATATTGATACCATAGATGAGTAATGCTTATTGTTTGAACTTTATGTGAATGGAATCATATAGTGGGTACCTTTTTGTGTCAACATTATATTTGTGAGCTTAATCCATGTAGTTTCATTGACAAAAGTTCGTGCATTCTCACTACATAGATTTGAATTGGATGAATTTACCAAAATATATTTATCTTTTCTACTGCTGTTGGGCTATTTGGATTGTTTGTAGTTTGACCAATTATGAATAGTGTCCTAGTCTGCTAGCTGCCAGAATGCAATACACCAGAAACAGAACAGCTTTTAAAAAGAGAGTTTATTAAGTTGTAAGTTTACAGTTCAAGGCTGTGAAAATGTCCAAATTAAAGCAAGTTTATAAAAATGTCCAAATTAAGGCACCAAGAAGAGGTTACCTTCACTCAAGAAAGGCCGATGAAGTTCAGGGTTTCTGTCTCATCTGGAAAGGCAAATGGCAAACATGTCAACATCTGCTGGCTTTCTCTCCAGGCTTATTGTTTCATGAAGCTCCCCCAGGGGCATTTTCCTTCTTCATCTCCAAAGGTCTCTGGCTGCATAGGCTCTCATGGTTCTCGTGGCTCTCTCATGACTCTCTCCAGCTTTCTCCAAAATGTTTCCTCTTTTAAAGGATTCCAGTAAACTAATCAAGACCTGGAATGGATGGAGTCGCATCTCCATCTAATCAAAGGTTAATATCCACAATTTGGTGTGTCACATCACTGTGGAGATAATCTTATCACATTTCCAACCTACAGTACAGTATAGGGATTAAAAGAAAGACTGTTTCCACAAGATGCATCAGGATTAAAACATGGCTTTTCTAGGGTACACAATCTTTTCAAACCAGCACAAATAGTGTGGCTATGAACATTTTCAGTCCAGTTTTAGAACATATTGATATACATTTTCGCACAAATAGAAGTGGATTTATTGGGTTCTATGATATGTTTCTGTTTAGCTTCCTTAGATACTACCAAATAGTGTTTCAAACAGTTCATGCCCCAGGAAGTTGAGTAAAAAAAAAAAAAGAGTTATAATTGCTCCACATTCTTGTCAACATTTGATATTTTCCAAGTTTTTTATTTAAGCCACTCTGGCAGGTATTTTGTAATATTGTACTTTGGTTTTTATTTGATTGACTCCTCATCACCATTATCAATAATAGTAATTTATGTCTCATTATCTCCTGAATTTATCTCAAAGCCTGACACAAAGTTGGCCAAACAACTACAGTATCTGCATTTAAACTGATGCTCCATTGTTTCTTGAAAAAACTGCTTATTTTCCTTTGGTTTGCAATACCGAAACTCTTTACCAGAAACACCTGAAAAACTAACATATGAAATTACTTTTCACATTACCTTGCTGTGGCCTTAAATAAGTTAGACAAAGATTAGGAAATTTGAAAGGGTGCGAAACAGAAGTTGAAAAAAAAGTTGAAGGGAGCCACAGGAAGTATAGAGGTGTGAGCAACTATAAAATGATAAGTTTATTCAGAGAAGCAGAGGACTCAGGATTTGCTACAGTAAAAGAATATCCCCTCAGTGCTACATCTGAGCACCGGAGCCTGGCACATGTATTGTAGGTCTCTTTAGAGTGAGAGTTCTTCAAGGGCGACAATTGTCTCCAGACTTTCCGTTGTTCAATCCTGCCCTGCCAAATGAAGTCCCCATCACTCACTTATCCCTCAATAAAGACTGAAGAGGGAAATAGTTTTATTCCTGCTTTCTCTTCTGGCCTTATTTTATGTTTAATTATCTCTGATGGGTAGGTAAGTAAAATGCAATACAACTATTTTAGGTTTACTTTCCACCATTTTAAGTAATCAAGCCTATGCTCTTGCCTCACAGGTGTGTGAACATGGCTGACAGTGAAGCTGGGGCAGTGGCCCGCAGTCTGTGCACCCAGGATGAAATTCCCCTGGAAACCCAGTCCTGTTTTCTCCTGTGTCCTAATGAATGCGTCATGTCTCACTGGGGACCATGGAGCAAATGCCCACAGGTAATTCTTCTTCTTTGTTAATATGCTAGTGTTCCAGTGTAACCTTCAGTGTTCTCTAGGTACTCACAATGCTGCTCTCCCAAGCATTTCCCTAATAACATGGTGTTTTAGTTTGTTAAGCTGCCAGAATGCAATATACCTGAGATGGAACAACTTTTAAGAAGGAGATTTATGAAGCTGCAAATTTACTGTTCTAAGGCCATGAAAATGTCCAAACTAAGGCATCCCCAGAAAGATACCTTAATTAAAGAAAGGGCCAATGAAGTTCAGGGTTTCTTTCTCAGCTGGGAAGGTACATGGTGATGTCTGCTAGCTTTCTCTCATTTTACGAGGCTTCCCCAAGAGCATTTTTCTTCTGCATATCCAAATGCTTCTGGCTGTGTGGGCTCTTTTGGTTCTTTCCAAAATGCTTCCCTCTTAAAGGGCTCCAGTAAGCAACCCCACCTCCAGTAGGCAACTCCAATAAGCAACACACCTCCATGGAAACCATTTAATCAAAAGTTACCACCCACATTTGGGTGGGTCACATCTCTATGGAAACAATAAAAAAGATCCCACCAGCAATATTTAATGAGGATTAAAGAACATGGCTTTTCTGGGGCATACAACAGTTTCAAACTGGCACACATGGGAAAATAATTTTCCTGAGGAACCAGAAAAGAGAGACAGAGAGAGATATATCAGTGAATGAGAACAAACAATTTAAAGTGCCAGGGCTTGTTCCAAGGCCTTTATCATGGTAAGGATAAGGAAAATGAGCGTACAATGATCATACTAGGATTTGACTGCATACCCATTGTTAAAGGGGTCTTCTTTAGTACCAAAAGGATTCTCGTTGTAATTTCTTAGTTCTGTTCTGTTTTTATCCTTGCCAAATCAATTATATCTTTGGAGCTCAATTCCACTGTGTAATTTAATTTTAATGGTGATCTGTTTTTGCTTTTCTGCTGCTTTTCCAAAGATGAGGTATTCTTTTGGCCATGTTTCTGTCTCTTCTGAAGTTGACAAAAATTCTTTTCTAAATCTAAAGCATTTGCCTTCATTTTTCTTTTATTTTATAAAAAATGGAAACGATGCAAGTGTGCCAAAATAAATATCCTTCAGGTAGCATAGTTCAACTTAATATTCTCCGAAGAGAAATTTCTCAGAAGAGATATTCTGATATTTTAAACTTATATTTTGCCTAAACATTGAAAAAATTGGGGGTAGGAACACATTATATGGGTTCAAACTTTAAGAAGGGAAGACTGGGGATATTTTTAATTCAACCGTTATACTGACAATTTGTGGAAAGTCTGTATGTAACCTTTGAACAGAAATGGAAATATTTTTTAAATCAGTTAATATCGCATACTTGTAGTTTTGAATTATCGATTCTTCATTAATTATTGCAAACTTAAATTTGTTATTTCTATAATTATATTCCTGAGAGAGATTTCCCTCTTGTTGAGTTGTTCGGTGGTGTTAGGCCAACACAATATTTAGATGAAGAGGCACCAATAAAGAATAATTTGTAATAATGGAATCGTTTATTTTGCATTTAACTTGAATAGAATGAAAATTAACACATATGGAGCACTTATTTTGTATCAGGCATATACAAGAATTATATTATATAGTCCTTGTACCAACCTTACTACATAAGAACTTCTATCAGTCCTATTTTATAGATGAAGAAACTGATGTTCAGAAAGCCTAAGTGTTATGCATAGATTATATATTTAATAAGTGATTGAAATGGGAACAAACCTAATTCTGTTTGATGAAGCCAAAGCATTTGCTCTGAAATACTTGAGTCACTTATCATGAATTAGAGTAGATCTAGACTTAGTATGTCTCTTTCTTTAAAATGGAACATTCATTTTAAGAACAAAGCAAGTTGTTTTAGCTGCCTGTATGATTAGTCCATGACTGATGCATATATTCACACTTTAAAAAGTGTTCCAGCATGTACTGTATTAATCAACCTGCAGAAGAATTAGTAACCTGCAGAAGTTTAATAAAATGTAAAGGTCATGCTCTTCTTCACTTATTTTTCTACTGTGCTCACAGAAGACTCCATTGAGCTCTAATCACCTTGCAATGAAAATGTTTCTCTCTTAAGTCAAGTTATCTGGCCACTAAGATCAATTTTTGTTGTAGGAACATTTTAGACAATGTTGTAGGGATGTTGATAGCCTGACCTCCCACATTTGGCTTTTGAGTTTCTATGAGGCTATTTTCTTTTCTAAAATAGTCACTTTATTTTTGAAATGAGAGATAGAAAAGTATTTTCACCTCCTTTCATGTGTCTGGAAGAAGGCATAGACGCTTACTTTTCTGCATGAAATGAGAAGGATTTTCCTTCAATTGCTTATGAGCCTTCTAAGTTACATAGTAACAACAATAACTTTCATTGAGCACCTAGTCTATAGCCAACACTGTGCTGAAAACCATATATAACTCTAAGTTTCATAACAGCACTGTGCTATAATTGAGACCACATGTACATGGTCACCCAGGCCAGTGTGACCATAATAGCCTTGATCTTTCTCAGATGCCATGCTTATCTCAAGTGTAAATGGAGACAAAAATGGAAAAAAAATAATGATAGCAGTTAGGATCCATGCCTGATTATTTTCCCTATTCTGTTTATATGCCTTGCCTTAATTTTGTAAAAGTTTCAAGATTTTAGTATAGTTCCCCAAATCATGTGTGCTTCACCAGTACTTGAAGTTGAAGCAAAGTTAGCAAGGTAAATTACTGTGCCTGGTGTATGATTAGGAATTAGGTGTTTCAATATCATTTTTCTGAGAAAAAAAAGAAACAACGTGCTGATTTAGGGATTCTAAAATCCACCATTATTTTATCAAATTCTTCTTTGATACTCTGCAATGTAGTATATATTCATGGAACCAATTGGCCATGCTTTATTCATTGTTCTTTTTCTTCCCAGGGAAGTTCTTTAGAGCCAAATAAACAAACAAAAAATCTTCCTCAAATTTCTGGAAAATAGTTAAAGGGTCACAATAACTAGATGAATGTTTAATCAAGAAATTAGAATTTAAAATCAGTAGGGGAATTTCATGGTGCCCTTGTGTACCCCTTCCCTACCCCTTCCTTACTGTGGTGTGGAGTTGACCTATGTTTCCATTGTGGAACCCTGACTTGGTTCTGGAGGTAGCAGAGTAACTCCTCTATGCAAGCTGGTGTATCTGTAGGTCAATACCAGTCTATCAAGTGAGAACCTTAAGGACTGAATCAGGACATTCATCTCTGCCTGCCCTTCTCCACATCCAACCTGTCCTTAGCAGGCAGAAGCAGCTTGTTGACAGCTAAGAAGCAATTAAATCAAAGTAGGCTAGGGCAAGGTGGGCCACTGTGGCTCAGCAGGCAGAGTTCTCGCCTGCCATTCCGAAGACCTGGGTTTGATTCCTGGTGCCTGCCCATGTGAAAAAAAAAAAAATCAACTGAATCAAAGTAGCCTAGGGCAAAAAATTATGGGTTTTAAGACATGCAATAAAGCAAGGAAGAAGGCATAGACATTTATTCGTTTTTCTACATGAAATGAGAGGAATTTTCCTTCAATTGCTTATGATCCTTCTAAGTTACACAGTAATAACAATAATCTTCATTGAGCATCTATTCTGCAACCAACACTGTGCTGAAAACCATATATAACTCAGTTTTTCAGGAGGAGGGAAAATTCAATTTCATAGGGAATAGAGAAGCATTCAGATTCCTGTAAATGGCATAATTCCCAAGACCACGAGTGCAAGCCCAGGACTAGACACAAGCATAGGAAAGATGGAGCGTGCAGTCTTTGCCTTGGGCTGATTTTCTTGATAGGAGGGGTGGGCTAAACTCAGAAGGAGGGTTCCAGCCAATACTAAGCCAATTTGCAAAGACTGTGAGTAGTGATTTCTGAGTTGGGTTGTTTGTCCTACCTTCTGGCACCCAATGTGATATCTCTGTCATATCACTATCTGGGCATAAATTTTAGGAAAAGACAGCTTAGGGACTAAATCCCAGTGTTATCATATTTAAATATTAAAAAGTACAGTATGCAAGAAAATATTACCAGACAAACAGGAAAAGATGGCCCACCAGAAAAATCCAGAAAAACAGACTTTGGACATACCAGACAAAGACTTTTAAAAAAATAATCCTCCATATAGTTAAGATATAGGAAAATACAGAGAAAGAAAGAAAAAGATATTAAGAAAATGATGCATGAATAATATGGAAATTACAGTTAATAGAAATTTTAAAAAGGAAGTAAATAGAAGTACTAGAGTTCAAGACCACAGATAAGTGAAATGAAAAATTCCCTAAGGGTTTCAGCAACAGATTAGAACTGAAAGAAGAAAGATTTGTTGAATTTGAAGACAAGACAGTTAAAAGAATTCAGGCTGGAAAGCAGGAAAAAAGGAATGAAAGAAAGTGAACAGAGCCCAAGAGACCTGAAGCTCACCAAAACATGTTTACCAATATGCAATATTATGAGATTCTCAGGGGAGAAGGAGAGAAAGGAACAGAAGGAATATTCAAAGAAATAATGACAGAAAGTTCCCACAATATCAAGAAAAACATCAATGTGCATATTTCAACAATCCAACAAACCCCAGACAGGATAAACTTGTAGATAATCATGTCTAGTCACATAGCAGTCAAACTGTCTTTTTAAATTTCTTGGCTGCCAAAGGCAAATACCATGCAATGAGTTGGCATAAACAATGGAAATTTTTTGGCTTGCAGTTTTGAGGCTAGGAGAAGTCCAAAATCAAGGTATCATCAAGACAATTCTTTCTCCCCGGAGACTGTGGCTGGCTGCCAGTGATTCTTGGTCCTTGACTTTTCCATCACGTGGCATCATACACGGCAGCCTATCCTGGTTTTTCTCTTCTCTTCTGGGTTCCATTAACTTTCAGCTTCTGGCTGCTTTCTTCTTTTTTCTCCCTATGACCTTCTCTATAAGGCCTTCAGTCATGGTATTAAGACCCATCCTGCTTCAACTGGGCCGCACTTTAACTGAAGTCACTTCATCATATCCGCAACACTGGATTAAGTTTAAGAACATGTTTCTTCTGGGGTATGTACTCCAAACCACCCCACTCACCAATGCCAAGGCCAAGGAAAGAATTCTGATAGCTGAAGGAGAAAAATAACTTATTATAAACAAAGGAGTCCTAATAAGATTAAGTTCTAATTTCTCATCAGAAACCATGGGAGCAAAAAGGAAGTAGAGTAAAATATTTAAAACAATTGCAGACCAAGAATTCTATATTCAGTGAGTCTTTCAAAAATGAAGAAAATAAGATATTATCAAATGAACAAAAGCTGAAGGAGTTTGTTACCACTAGACTTGCCCTACAAGCAATGCTAAAGGCAATTCTTCTGACTGAGAGGAAAGAACACTACGTAGTAGATGGAAGTGAGGTAAAGAAATAAAGACCTCCAGTAAAGGTAACTATGGGTAAGTATTAATGCCAGTACTGTTGTATTGTATTTTTTGGTGCGTAACTCTACCTTTTTACCTTGTTTATGCAAATTCATAAAAAATAATGATAGATCTAAAGTTGTAGATATACAATATATAAAGCTATTATTTGAAAAAAGTACAAGAAGGTTTGGGGTGTGGAGAGATATAGGAACAGTGTTTGTATATGCTTTTGAAGTTAAGTTCACACCAAATCAAATGTGATGTTATAGATCTAGGTGTTAAATTTAAGCCCCATGGTCACCACGAAGAAAATATCCAAAAAATATGTGCAAAAAAGAGTTCCCTAGGGGGAATGGTGAGAAAGGGGGAAAATTCAACTTCCCCAAGTGGAGAATTCTTGATATTCTCACAGGCAGTGGGGAGAGCCAAAGCAATAGGCCAAGCCTCCAATCTTGGGGTTTGTTCATATGAAACTTAATCCTGCAAAGGATAGGCTAAGCCTACTTAAAATTAGGCCTAAGAGTCACCCCCAAGAGAACCTCTTCTGTTGCTCAGATGTGGCCTCTCTCTCTAGACCAAAACAACAAGCAAACTCACTGCCCTCCTCCTCTCTATGTGGGACATGACTCCCAGGGGTGTGAACCTTTCTGGCAACATGGGACAGAAATCCTTAGAATGAACTGGAACTCAACATCAAGGGATTGAGAAAATCTTCTTGACCAAAAGGGGGAACAGTGAAATGAGACAAAATAAATTGTCAGTGGCTGAGAGATTCCAGACAGAGTCAAGAGGTTATCCTGGAGGTTATTCTTATGCATTAAATAGATATCACCTGTTTAGTTAAGGTGTAATGGAGAGGCTGGACGGAACTGCCTGAAAATGTGGAGCTGTGCTCCGGTGGCCATGTTTCTTGTAGATAATTGTATAATGATATGGCTATAGCAGTGTGACTGTGTGGTTGTCAGAGCCTTGTGTCTGATTCTCCTTTTGTCTACCTTATCGATGGACAAGTAAAACATATGGATTAAAAAAAAATAATCGGGGGAACAAATGTTAAAGTAAATTTAGTAGATTGACATGCTGGTGATCGGTGAAGGGAAGGGATAAGGGGTATGGTATGTATAGAATACATAACAGAATTTTTTTCTGTTTTCTTTTTATTGTTTTTTCTAAATTGATGCAGATTTTCTAAGAAATGATCATGATGAATATATAACTGTGATGATAGTGTGAGTTATTGATTATATAACAAGAACAGAATGATCATATGAGAAGAATGTTTGTGTTTGTATGTGGTTATGTATCATAAATAAAAAATAAATTTTTAAAACTATATATGCATGAAAAGAATTGAGAAGAGATTCAAAATGGTACCCACTAAAAGAAAAATCAAACAAATATGAAACTAAGCCCTAGTGGAAGAATTGAGGAAAAGAAAAGTAAAAGACTTACAGTGATCAAATAGCAATAT
>PVIY010039995.1:0-22705 GCA_004026745.1 Myrmecophaga tridactyla
ATAAAGAGATTGTTCAACTTAACAACAAAAAGATAAACAACCCAGTTTAAAAATTGTGCAAAAGACATGAACAGACACTTCTCAGAAGAGGAAGCACAAATCGCTAAAAGGCACATGAAAAGATGCTCAACTTCACTGATGTTAGGGAAATGCAAATCAAAACCACAACGAGATATCATCTGATATCCACTAAAATGGCCATTATCAAAAAAAAATACAGAAAATAACAAATGCTGGAGAAGATGTGGAGAAAGAGGCACACTTATCCACTGTTGGTGGGAATGTAAAATGGTACAACTGCTATGGAAGGCAGTTTGGCAGTTCCTCAGGAAGCTAAGTACAGAATTGCCATATGATCCAGCAATACCATTACTAGGTATACATTCAAAGGACCTGAGGGCAAGTACACAAGGAGACATTTGCACACCAATGTTTATAGCAGCATTATTTACGATTGCCAAGAGATGGAAACAGCCCAAATGTCCATAATGGATAAGTGGCTAAACAAGCTGTGGTATATACATACAATGGAATATTATGCAGCTGTAAGACAGAGTAAAGTCATGAAGCATGTAACAATGTGGATGGACCTTAAGGACATTATGCTGAGTGAAATTAGCCAGAAACAAAAGCACAAATACTATATGGTCTAATTAATATGAACTAACATTAATGAGTGAACTTGGAGAACTAAAGCTAAGAATACAGGTTATCAGGAGATAGAGATAGGATAGAGATTTGGCAATTGGTGCTGAGGGAATACAGATTGTTCAACAGGACAGATTTGTAAAAATTCAGAAATAATACTACATGATCATAGCACAATAACATAAGGACACTGAATGAAGCTGAATGTGAGTATGATAGAAGGAGAAGGGCTGGGGGTACATATGTAACCAGAAGGAAAGACATAGGATAAAGACTGACATATCTTTAGAAAATGTAGAAAAGCCTAGAGTGTATAATGTAGAAAAGCCTAGAGTGTACAATGATGGTAATTAAATATACAAATTTAAAAATGTTTTTGCATGAGGGAGAACAAATGAATGTCAGTACTGCAGGGTGTGGAAAACAGTATATGGGAACAAATACAATCAATGTAAGCTAGAGTTTAGTGTAACTGCTTCAATGAATGTAACAAAGGCATTATGCCAAAACTGAAGGTCTACAGGCAGGGAGATTAGGAAAGGGATATGGATTCTGTATGGAAGAAAAGGAAATGTCTTCAGATAAAGTATGGCAGCAAAGTCATGTCGATACAATTAGGTTGGATTGTATGCTATGTGAATAAAATTGTTTAAAAATGAACAGAGAAAGGGTGGACCACAGTGGCTCAACAGGCAGAGCTTTTGCCTGCCATGCCAGAGACCAGGGTTCGATTCCCAGTGCCTGCCCATGTTAAAAAAAAAAAAAAAAATGAACAGAGAGAAACAGGTGCTAGAGAGAATGTGGAGAGAGAGAGTTACCTATTCAATGTCAGTAGGGTAAATGAGTGATCTAGCCCCTTGGAGGGCAGTGTGGTGGTTCCACAGGAGTCTAGGGGTGGGGTTGCTATATGATCCTGAAACCCAGTTGCTCAGTGTATACCTGGAGGAGCTAAGTGTGAGGACACAAATGGACATTTGCACACTGGTGTTTCTGCAATAAGATTTTTTTTAATAAAATAAAAAAAAAGAATCAGATATACTAGTTTATGAAGAAAGGAATAAAATTATCAGTATTTCCAGATGAATATCAACTATAGTATAAAAGACTCTACAGACTATATTAGAACTAACAGAGAGGGCAGCAAGGCTACTGGATTCAAGATCAGCATAAAAATATCAATAGCATCTCTATAAACAATAACCATTTTTTAGATGTAATAATAAAAGCCAATTCAAGGCAGTCACAAAATTTTTATCAGGGGTTGAGAAACTTCAGCCTTCAGGCCAAATCAGCTCACAGCCTATGTTTGTAAATAAGGTTTTACCGAAACACAGCCACACTCATTCAAGTATCCTTGATGCCTGCTTTTACACTACAGTGGCAGAGTTGAGTAGTTAGTGTTTCAGAGACCATATGGCCCACAAAACATAAAATACTTACTCTCTGGCTCTTTGTAGGAAAATGTGCTGGCCCTCAAGCTATATACCTAGTGATAATTTTTTTTCAAAATGTTTAAGTCCATTATTGGAAAATACTGTCAAACATTATTGAAAGACATAAAAGAAGACCTGTGTAAATGAAAAAACATACCATGTTCATAAATGAAAATACTCAACATTGTAAAGATACCAATTCTCCTAAAATGAATTTATAAATAAAATGCAATTCTAACCAAATTCAAATCAGAATTTCTCAAGGAGCATTATAAACTAATTTTAAGATATTATTGAAAAATGAAGGCTCAATCATCCCAAATGTCTTTCAAATGATGAATGAATAAATAAAAATAGCATGGAATATTAGTAAGCCAAAATAAAGAAAAAGGAATGAAATCCTGATGTATACTACAATATGTGTTAAACCTCGAAAACATTAAGCTAAGTTAAAGAAGCCAACACAAAAGGTCACATATTTTATGACTCAATTTATATGAAATATCTCATATCTACAGCAGACAAGCTCACTCTGTGACTAAGATAAAGTGAGTCAAAAGAACACTTCATAATTTTGTCTAAGCACAGACAAAACAAGATCAGTGCATAAACAACAAAATGCCAAGTCCCCTCTGCCAGCTAATCAGTGACTGGGCTTCTGATCTGTCCTTCTTCTAGAGAAGATTATATTAAGATATTGTGATGGTTGGGTTCAGGTGTCAACTTGGCCAGGTGATGATGCCCAGTTGTCTGGTCAGGCAAGCACTGGCCTAATCTTACCCCCAGGATACTTCACAGCTGATTGATAAAGCAGGAGGATGGTTTATTAAATCATTGGTCAGTGGATTGCATCTGTGACTGATTACATCTACAATCATCTAAGGGTGTGTCTTCCACAATCAAGACAATCCAATCAAATTGGATTTGATCCAACCAGTTGAGGACTTTGACTGGTGAAGAGAGAATTTTCACTGCTTCTTCAGCCAGCAAGCCTCTCCTACAGAGTTCATCAAGGCCCTTCATTGGAGCCGCCAGCCTAGCATACTGCCCTACAGATTTTGGATTGTGTCCACACAGTTGTGTGATCATTTTTATAAATCTCATATTTACAGATATCTCTATTTCTCCAGAGAACCCTGACAAATACAGATATCAATCAAAGAATTGTCCCCACTTCTTGACAGCACTCAATCCAGACTGAATCCCTGCTTCCTAACCAAAGCCCCAATTCATAAATCGTTCTTAACATCCAAAAAATGTGGGTGAAAAAAATCATTGAGTATGTTGAAAACTTGATCTAAGTCAGAATTCCACTGGCTATATATATTGGTTGTGATAAAGGAACTTACATAAATTTTTAAAAAGTTAATGACCCTCAGAATTTAAGTACTGAATTGACTGTCAATTTCCTTGATTCATTCAAATTAAAGCAATGGAAAGAAGACAAAGAATAAACCAAATCAAATTCCAAGACATGTTGAGAAAAACAAAGAGAACAGTAGTTGCCTGGGAGGTAGAGGGTGCAAAGGAGAAAGAAGGAACCAGAGGATAACCTGATAATGATTTAGATTACAAGACTGTATGCATTTGTGAAACTCATTTGGGAACTGAATCATGTCCCACACAAAAGGTATGTTCAGGTCGCAGCTCCTGATCCTGTGATTTGAAACCATTTGACAAAAGAACCTCTGAAGATGCTGTTTGTTGTGCCCAAACAAGGATGGATCTTAATCCAATATGGCTGAAGTCTTTATAAGGAAAGATACTGGACACAATAAAAGAAACCATGAGAGAAGCAAGAAGCTGGAAGTCAAGACAACCAGAAGAGAAAGGGAAAGTGCTGCTGTTTCCATTACAACATGACAGAAAAGCCAAGGAACCCCAAAGATTGCTGGCCAAACAGAAGATGGTAACCAGAGAGGAGGGAAGCCTTCCAGCCTCTGCAGCTATGAGTCAATAAACTCCCGTGGTTAAGCCAACCCATTGTATGTATTTGTTTTAGCAGCCAAGAAACAAAAACACTCATTTAACATAAGAATCATTTGCCTTAATGATTCAGAAATTTGCCTTAAATGAAAAGCACAATAAATAAATATTGTACTCTAATGAAACATAAGCTGCAATGTTCAAGGATGAAGCATACTAAGATCTGCATACTGACTGCATAAAAACTAAAATGGTCTGATGAAAAAGCAGATGAATAAATATAATATAGCAAACAGAGCAAAATGTTAACCATTACAGAATATAGGAAGTAGATATGGGGTGTTCACTCTACAAGGCTTTTCACTTTTCTGTATGTTTGAAAGATTTCACAAAAAAAGTAGATTTTAAAAAAATGGCAAGAGGGACACCAAGGCATTTGAAAAGCAGGATTCTTGGATGTGCATGCCCTGATGACTCACAAAAAGATCAATACTGCCCAACACCCACAAGAACCATGCTCAAAAATGAATAAAATCAGAACTGGGAGGGGGAGACATAACTACTGACCCCACAGAAATAAAAGCAATCATAAGAGGCTACTAAGAACAACTGTATGACAACAAATTAGGCAGCTTAGATGAAATGAACCACTTCCTATAAACATGAATAACCAACACAGACTTGAGAAGAAATAGAAGACTTCAACAAACCAACCACAAATAAAGAGAATGAATCAGTCATCAAGAAGCTCCCAAAAAAAGAAAGTCCAGGACCAGATGGCTTCACGTGAATTCTACCAAGCATTCTAGAAAGAATTAGTATCAATCCTGCTCAAACTCTTCCAAAAAATTAAAGAGAAGGGAACATCACCTAACTTATTCTATGAAGCCAACATCACTCTAATACCAAAGCCAGACAAAGATACTATGAGAGAAGAAAATTATAGACCTATTTCTCTAATGAATATAGATGCAAAAATCCTCAACAAAATATTTGCAAATAGAATCCAGCAGAACATTAAATGAATTATACACCATGACTAAGTGGGTTTTATTCCTGGCATCAAGGATGGTTCAACACAGAAAAATCAATTAATGTAATACACCACATCAACAAACAGGAGGAGGAAAACCACATGATCATCTTGGTTGATGTGGAAAAGGCATTTGACAAAATCAACATACTTTCTTCATGAAAACAATTTGAAAGATAAGAGAAGAAGGAAACTTAACTTGATAAAGGGAATATATGAAAAACCCACAGGTAACATAATTAATGGGGAAAGACTGAAAGCTTTCCCTCTAAGATCTGGAACAAGGCAAGGATGCCCACTGTCACCACAGTTATTCAACATTATGCTATTAGTTCCAGCTACAGCAATTAGGCCAGAAAAAGAAATAAAAGGCATCCAAATCAGGAAGGAAGAAATACAACTTTCACTGTTTGCAGATGACACAAACCTATATTTAGAAAGTCAAAAAAAATCTACAACAGAACTACTAGAGCTAAGAAACAAGTTCAGCAGTGGCAGGATACAAGATCAACATACAAAAATCAGTAGCGTTTCTATATACTAATAATGAGCAATCTGAGGAAGAAATCAAGAAAAAATTCTACTTAAAATAGGAGCTAAAAGAATCAAATACCTAGGAATGAATTTAACCAAAGATGTAAAGGACCTGTACACAGAAAACTATAAAACAATGCTAAAAGAAATCAAGGAAGACCTAAATAATGGAAGGATATTCTGTGTTTATGGACTGGAAGAATTAAGTATCATTAAGATGTCAATTCTCCCAAACTGATTTACAGACTCAACACATTTTCAATTAAAATCCCAGCAACTTAATTTGCAGAAAAACAAAAACCAATAACCAAATTCATTTGGAAGGGCAGGGTGCCCCAAATAGCTAAAAAGACCTTGAGAAAGAAAAATGAAGTTGGAAGTTGTAGGAGCCAAGGGTTAAAACAAGACCTGCAGAATTTTTGGGAGCAGCTGGCCTCAGGGTGGTGGCAGTAAACTGTGGAGATTGCTATATGCTTTATGTAGAACAGTCTGGGAGGAAGAGAATGTTTACCCCAAATGGTTATGTTAAGTATGAAGGAAGAGAGCACTGAAAGATAAGCTCTCTGTTCCCTCAAGAAATGCATGCATGCCTTTTGTCACCCTGTAGTATATAAGCAGGATCTGGATAAGAATAAAGTTGTCTGTTGTCTGTTGTTTGTTATGGCTGATCTTCAGACCCCCGATCCCGTCTGTGTCTTTCTTTCTTTCTTTCTCATCATTCCTTAATATCCTTCAAGCTCCGTTTCATAGGAAGCAACAGGAAGTTTCACACTTCCTGACTTTAAAGCATATTACAAAGCTACACTGGTCAAAACAGCCTGGTCCTGGCAACAAGGATAGATAAACCGAACACTAAAATTGACAATTCAGAAGCAGACCCTCTCATCTACAGTCAATTGATTTTTGACAAGGCAGCTATGTCCACTCAACTGGGAAAAAAACAGACTTTTCAACAAATAGTGCTGGGGGAATTGCATATCCATATCCAAATGAATGAAAGAGGATCCTTATCTCACACCTTATATAAAAATTAACTCAAAGTGGATCAAAGACCTAAACATTAGCACTAGGACCACAAAACTCTTAGAAAAATATATAGGGAAATATCTTAAAGGTAGGAGGTGGTTTCCTAGATCTTACATCCAAAGCACAAGCAATCAAAGAAGAAATAGATAAATGGGATCTCCTCAAAAGTGAATACTTTTGTGCAACAAAGGACTTTATCAAGAAAGTAAAAAGGCAGCCTACTCAACGGGAAAAAATACTTGGCAACCACATATCAGATAAAAGAAATCCTACAACTCATGAAGAAAAAAACAACCCAATTAAAAATAGACGCTTTTCCAAAGTATCCATGGATATTTTTCCAAAGAGGAAATACAAATGGCTAAAAAGCATAAGAAAAGAGGCTCAAGTTTACTATCTATTAGGGCAAGGCAAATCAAAACCACAGTGTAATACCATTTCATAGCTACTAGAATGGCTATTACCAAAAAACCCAGAAAACTACAAGTGCTATAGAGGATGTGGAAAAAGAAGTACATTTATTCACTGTTGGTGGGAATGAAGACTGGTGTAGCCACTCTGAAAGGGAGTTTGGCAGTCCTTCGGGAAGCTAAGTATAAATCTGCCATATGATCCAGCAATCCCAATTGTAAGTATGGTGATTTGAAGCTATGATGTATCCCAGAAAAGGCAAGTTATTTTAATCCATTCCTATAGGTGCAGACTTATTGTAGATGGGACTTTCTGATTAGGTGGTTTCACTGAGATGCGACCCACCCCATTCAAGGTGGGTCTTAAGCCTTTTACTGGAGTCCTTTTTGAGAGAAGACAGAAAAGACCCAGAGAGGTCAGAGAAGAAGGTGAGTCAAGGACATACCCACTGAAGCCAGAAGCTGAAAGCAATTAAACCTGAGAAAGAAGGAACATCAGACACCAAGCCATGTGCCTTCCCATGTGACATAGGTATCCCCAGATGCCAACAACCTTTTTTTCAGAGAAGGTATCTTCCTCCTGAAGCCTTAATCTGGGCATTTTCATGGCCTTAGAACTGTAAATTTGTAAGCTAATAAATCCCCTTTGTAAAAGCCAACCCACTTCTGGTTTATTGCATTCCAGCAGCTTTAACAAACAAACAAAAGGTATATGCTCAGAAGTGAAAGCAGTGACATGAGGAGACATTTGCACACTGATGTTTATGGCAGCATTACTCATGATTACACAAAGGATGGAACATCCCAAAAGTCCACTGACTGATGAGCAGATGGGCAACCTGTGGTGTATACATAGGATGGAATATTGTGCAGCTACAGGAATAAAGTCGTTAATGTGAACGAACCTTGCAGACACTACGTTGAGTGAAATAAACCAGAAACAAAAGGACAAATATCATTCGGTCACATTAACATGAATATAATGAGCTAACTTTGAGAGTTATATTTGAGACCATAGGTTCTCAGAAGATAGAAAGGAGGTAGAGATTGGGCAATTGATGCTTCAGGAGTACAAAATGTTAGTAAGATTGATTGTAAAAGTTCAGAAACGGATAGCGTAATACTGTGTGATGGCAGCATAAAATTGTAAGTGTAGCTAACAAAGATGAGAAGGGAGTATGGTTGAAAGAGGAAGACTAAGGACATGTAGGTCACCAGAAGGAAAGGTAGAGGATAAAAACTGGGACTGCGTAACTTACCGAAACAATTGTACAAATAAAAGAACGTTTTTAAATTAAGTATGTTAAACAAATGTATGTCACTATTACAAAGTGTTAATGGGGCTGTATATAGGAAAAAATAGAATTAATGCAAACTAAAGTATATTAAGAGTAACACTGTAATGTTCTTTCATTAACTGTAACAAAGGCATTATACCAAAACTAAACGTAAACAATAGATATAAGGGAGGGGAGATGGGATTTTTTTCTTTTTTTGCAGAAGAAATAGAAATGTTCTCATATTAACTGCAGTGGTTAATGCATAACTATGTGATTATACCAGGAACCACTGATTGCACACTCAGGACGGATTGTATGGTGTATGAATAAAACTGTTAAAAAAAAGAATTATGCTCGAAGCAGCCCGCTCACTCTTAGGGTCCTGGCACTGAGAAACTGTTTTGCATCTCCGCCCAGGCCACCTCCTGCTCGCCCGGTCTCAGTCCATTCTCAGCCACATTCCATCACCTGGTTCCAAGAACTCAGATTGCGCAGTGGTCACGTCATCACCGACCAGGGCTCACAGTTACAGCAGCAGAGACCTCCCTAGACCTCCCCCTTTCCCCTCTCCTCCCCGCGCCGGGTCCCCTGGCCCTAGGTCGCCTGACACTTTTTCATAATCCTCTCAGGCTCCCGGCAAGCGACACCGCCCACAAAGGGGCCCAATCATATAAGGAAAATATTGCAGGCTCATCCGAAGGCTACATCAGGGACCCCCAGGCGCCCCTGACCTACTACAGTAGCTAAATCTCCCCAAAATGCCGAGCACCCACACCCCAACCACCACCCCTCTTACGCCCCACGAAGCAGCCTGGGCCTCTGCTCATTGGTCTGCGCAGCCGCAAAGCCCTGCGACCAAAGCCGAAGCGCCCCGCCCACTCACTTCCGGCTCCGGCCCCAGGTCGCCGTCGGGGGCGCCCAGCTCACCCCTCAGGACCCTTCCAAGTTCTCATTGTTAAGGCGTCCCAGCACCTACGTAACAGTTTTCAGGAAAATACGGAAGCGAGGATGAAAGCTAAAATTACTTGTGGGGAGGGAGGAATAAGATGGATAGGTTAGAATCCTATCAAATCATTATCTTGGTCTGGAAATACTGAAGGAAAATCTTTAGAAAAACTTAATGAGAGAGAGAAAAAAAACGCTGGCAAGGAATGCCTGCTTTTCTCCAAGGCCCGTTAACAGTTAACAATGGCTCCCAAGCTACCAGGCGACGAGGGCAGCAGCTCCGACAAGGTGAGGTGCGCGTGCGTGGGGCCGCCAAAAGCGAGCGAGAGGGGCGGGGAGAGGCGGGGGCGGGGCCGGGTTCTGGGCCCCGGCCGCGGGGAGGGGGCGAGGCCGCCGGAAATGGGCGAAAGGGGAGGGGCGGGGCCGGGGGAAGTGTGAGAGAGGCCAGGGGCGCCTTTTGGACTGGGTTGGCGGCGTACCCGCTCTGCAACACTGACTTAGCTTCGTTGAGAGAGGCCTTTCGCACCTACGACCGAGCCGCTGCCATGGCCCTGCTCCGAGGTGAACGCCAGGACCGCCGCAGGCCCTGCCTGGTCGCTCTCTGCGAGTAGGCGGTGGGCACGGCCTGCCCCCTTCTCGCCTTTTGGGGCTTTGCCCTTCGGCCGTCAGGCTTCCGCTGCGGACTCGGCTTAGTGTCGGGGGCCGGGGGAGGGTCTTCGGTTCGGGTTTTAGTCTCATCAGCTCGAAAGGGGATTTGATAAAACCCAACCCAAAAGGATTGTTTGGGAGAAAACCCAACCTAAAAGGATTGTTTGGTTAATGAGAAGACACTTGTAAAGGCACTAACAACGATGATTTTGGTGAAACTTCTTGTGGCGGGAGTTGAGTTCATGATTTGATTGCCTCTGGCTTGGATGTCATTCCCACTGCCAGCGTAGTGGGTCATTCTCTGTGTTAGGGAAAATGGGTCAGTGCCATAAGCCCGAGGCGGCCTGGCGCAGAGGAAGTGCGTAAGCCTCTCGGGAGCCTGGGCAAAGGGTGAACTGGCGGCCTCGGACTTGGCCCCCCGGTGGGCAGGGACTTGCAGGGCAGAGTTGAGATTTTTCCACCTGAATGATTTGTACCCAAAAAAATGCTCGATAACATTCTCGTTGACCATCTGCTTTATTCCCTTTTCCCGGCTTTCCATTCCTTTAATTTGAGTGACTCCAGGAAAGTGCATTCACTTCAATATCTAAGTTTTAAGATTGTTAACATTTAAAAAAATTGAGTGCCCTTTTTATAGGAAATGGTCACGTTTGTTATGAAAGGGAGGGTGAATTGAGGTACAGTTGGGGAAATTGATAGAACTGGGTGATAGATTGGATGTGGCGGGTAAAGGAAAAGGAAATGTCATTAGTGACTTCAGGTTTCTGGCTTGAGGAACTTTGTTCATGCTAGTAACATTTGTGGAGTGAGAAATAGATTTGGAAAGAAAGATTGAGAATTCAGTTTTAGGCAAAGAGGTTTTTGATGTCTGTAAGGCGCTCAAGTGAAGACGTCAGGTAGACAGTTGAGTTGGATGGAGCAATCTGGAACTCAGAAGAGACAAATGGTATGTGAACAGCTCAGATGAAAAATAGGTATTCTCCGACTAAATGTAGTGCATCCAGTTTTCTAGCAGGTGAAGTCAATTTACCACTGTCCTTCCTAAATCAGAACTTACTACATTTGCCTAATAAAGTATCAAGTTGATTTTTTTTAGGGTAGGCAGCAACCAAGACAGATTAACGAAAACTGCTGTTGCTGCTATATCCGTTTCAGTTTCAGGATTCAAGTAATTTGGCAGCTCTGCTCACTTACCTTGAGCAAATACATGAATCCGGCCAACAATGTTACTGGCAAGCAAGAGACCTAATATTTGTCGAATGCAACCTACATGCCAAACACTGTGATGGATTCTAATAAACACCTGGGGGCATTTGTGTCTTCCAGAGAACTGAAATCTGACAAGCTAATGATCCTGAAACTGAAACGCATATAGCAGCAACAGTAGTTTTTGTTAATTTGTCTTGGTTGCTGCCTGTAGTTGCTCTATCTAAAGGAATAAATATTTACCATAACTAATGATGTAATAGAAAGGAAGGCAGAGTTCACTCTTTTTTTCTAGTGTTGTTTTTCCATCTTGCTGTCAAATCAGCACACCTTTCCAGGCTCTCTTCTGGCACTCCAATCTCTTTACACTCTAAATGAATAGGTCTCTTCACTGTTTTAGTTTTGGGAAGTCTTTTGCTTCTGAATTTTCAGAGCCTTTTTTTTTTTTTTAACATGGGCAGGCAACGGGAATCGAACCCAGATCTCAGCATGGCAGATGAGAACTCTGCCACTGCGCCACAGAGCGTTTTAAATATGAACATTTTTAAAATGTTTAAAATGGCATTAAAGATAGTTAAATTTTAGACTGCTTAACAAAAATATATATTTGACATCAAATCAAATATATATTGACATAGTATCCAGTTTATGATTTTATTGCCTAGTCTTTGTACCTATAATTCCCAGATGTTTTTAAAAATATATTTATCTCAGTTTGTGCCTCTCTGCTCCTGAGAAAATGGTAGCACAGCCACCCTAGTTGGTGCTGTTTGTATGTCTGGGTAACGTGTCAATCATCCATCACAGAAGCGGTTTTCAGAAAACTTGTAACTGATGAAAATATTTCAGATAGTGTTACCAAAGAAGACTTTACCACATTTGATTATATACTATGTATGGATGAAAGCAATCTGAGAAATCTGAATAGAAAAGGTACTTGGAACTGTGATCCACAGGAACAATTTATTATTAAAGATCCCTATTATGGGAATGACTCCAACTTTAACACTGTATACTAGCAGTGTGTTAAGTGCTGCAAAGCAGGTTTGGAGAACTCACAGTAAAGTTGCATCCATTTGTTGCTTAAGGTCAACAATGATAATATCTTTTTTTTTTTTTTTTTTTTTTTTAACATGGGCAGGCACCGGGAATCGAACCCGGGTCCTCGGGCATGGCAGGCAAGCATTCTTACCTGCTGAGCCACCGTGGCCCACCCGATAATATCTTTACAGGGATCCACATTTTGCCATCAGTGTGTTAAGAGTGTAATGTTGCATAGGTCAAGGCCACAACTTTTTTTTTTAATTGACTTGTTATCTAAAAAAATTATTGTAGATGGAAATCAATGTTGTGTTTGGCAGAAGAATTAATAAAATCTTTGATTCAGACAGTTTATGGGGTACATAAAATGTTCTTGAATTGGACCTTTTATCTTGCCCCAATTACGAAAATAGTGCAACAAGAAAAATAGTAGAACGACAGAATATAATATTTTGTGAGTGTTTTGTAACAATCATTTCTTTCTGATGTTTACCCTTAAGGTACTAATCAAGTGACAGCCAGCATTCTAATATGCTTAATTATGATCTTATTAAATAATTAAAACATCATTTTCATGCCCAAAAGTCAATATCTGAGCCCATTGAGACTTAAATAATTCACCTCTTTATTAAGTCATTATGTGTAATTTGATGGTCAGATGTCTTCTGTTCACCTATACTACCTCTGTTTTCACTTCCTGGGCCTCTTATTGAATTACATACTCCTAATCATAGGAGTTCACAATCTTGCTTGCAAGTATTTTAATCCCTTTATACCCAAGAGTGCACACTTGTATGTTAGAATAAGAAAGAGAATGATTTAATTTTTATCTAAGTTATTTCATGAAGAAGTCAGCTTTTTGGTCCCATTCGGACCACTTTACCTCTGAAAATTTAATTATATTCAGAAAGGACACTCTATGAGCGTTTCATCTTGTACTCACTTTGATAAATGTGTCTGTTTTATATGCACATATAACCCAAATGTGAAATATTATATATTGGCTTAGATGGGAAAAAAAACAGTTTAAAAAGATAATTCTATTACATTGAGTTTTTAAATAATATTTTAAGTATTCTTTTGTTAGTATTTCCTTTATAGGAGAATGTAGGCAACTCCAATTATTTTCAGATAACTAATTTCAAATTCGTTTGGATATATAAATATCAGAAAATGTTGTTTTCAGAATAAACTGAGGAGTATAAAAACTACAACTGAGGAATAAATTGTATTACATATGTACAATTTGTATTTTATATGTCTACCTGCTTTTTCATTGACAGATGAAGAAGCATTAAAAAACAGAAAGAACTAAAGCCATAAAACTTTTAGAAAAAAATTTAGGGAAATATCTTATAAATCTTGTGATGGGAGGTAGTTTCCTGGACCTTGCACCCAAAGCATGAGCAGTGAAAAAAGGGATAAGTGGAATCTCCTCAAAATTAAACACTTTTGTGCATCAGAGAACTTTGTCAGGAAAGTAAAAAGGCAGCCTACGCAATGGGAGCCAGTATTTGGAAACTACATGTCAAATAAGGGTTTAATATTCAGGATATATAAGGAGATTCTACACTCAGTGACACAAAGACAACAACCCAATTAAAAAGTGAGCAAAAGACATGAATAGCTATTTCTCAGAAGGGGAAATACAAATGGCTAAAGGGCATACGTAGAGATGCTCAACTTTACTGGCTATTAGGGAAATGCAGATCAATACCACAATGAGATTTCATCTGACACCTACTAAAATGGCCATTATAAAGAAAAGAAAAGAAAACAACACACGCTGGAAAGGATGTGGAGAAAGAGACACATTTATCCACTGTTGGTGGAAATGTAAAGGCAGTTTGGCAGTTCCTCAGGAAACAGTATAGAATTACCATATTATACAGCAATCCCATTACTAGGTATATATGCAGAGGACATTCGGGCAAGGACACAAGCAGACATTTGCACACCAGTGTTTATAGCAGCATTATTTACGATTGCCAAGAGATGGAAACAGCCCAAATGTCCATCAGTGGATGAGTGGCTAAACAAGCTGTGGTATATGTATAAGATAGACTATTATTGCACAGTCTAAGGCAGAATAAAGTCATGAAGCCTATAACATCGTGGATGAACCTTGAGAACATTATGGTGAGTGAAATTAGCCAGAAACAAAAGGACAAATACTGTATGGTCTCACTAATATGAACTAACATTAAGGAGTAAACTTTGAGAGTTAAAGTTGAGAACACAGGTTGTCAGGAAATACAGGAAGGTAGAGATGGGGCATTTAGTGCTGAAAGAATTCAGAATGTGCAACAGGACTGACTGTTCTAGTTTGTAAAAGCTGCCAGAATGCAGTATACCCGCAACGTAATGGCTTTTAAAAAGGGAATTTATTAAGTTGCAAGTTTACAGTTCTAAAGCCATGAAAATGTCCAAATTAAGACATCGAGGTACAGATACCTTAAATCCAAAGAAAGGGCCAATGAAATTCAGGGTTTCTCTTTCAGCTGGGAGGACACATAGTGATGTCTGCTAGCTTTCTTTTCTCATTTCATAAGGCTTCCTCAGGGGTGTTTTCCTTCCACTCCAAAGGTCTCTGGTTCTGTGGGCTCTTGGTTCTGGTGGCTCTGTAGGTTCTCTCTGAAAGGACTCCAGTAAGCAACCCCTCTTTAAATGAGTAGAGACACATCTCCATGGAAACCATCTAATCAACAGTTACCACCCACAACTGAGTGGGCCACATCTCCAGGGAAACTATCAAAAAGATCCCACCCAGCATTATTGAATGAGGATTAAAGGACATGGCTTTTCTGGGGTAGATAATAGCGTCTGACCAGTAGAAGGACTGGTTGTAAAAATTCAGAACTGGATAACACAGTCCTATCTGATGGTAGCACAATAGCATAAGTACACTAGATGAAGCTGAATGTGAGTATGGTTACCTGGGCAACCATGGGGATGTAAGAGTCCAAAATCTTCATATGGCAGCTCCAATGAAGGTCCTCAACATACTCTCAGGATAGGCTGGCTGGCTGAAGCAGAAAGAATGATTATCTCTTCTGAGTGCTCCTTAAAAACCTTCTGGTGATGAAATCACGTATCATTCATTGCAGAAGACACTCCCCTTAGCTGATTACAGATCACAAAGCAGTCAGCTGTGGATGCCACCAACGTGGTCATGATTTAAGTCCATGAAATGTCCTCATAGCAACAGACAGGTCAACTCTTGCCCAACTGCACAGCTGGGCACCACCACCTGGCCAAGTTAATACATGAACTTGACCATGATAGATGGTTTATGGGGGAAAAAATACAATCAGTGCAAGCTAGGATCTATAGTCAACAGTTACATTGTAATATGGTTCCACCAAATGTGACAAAAGCATTATGCCAAAACTAAATGTCAACAAGTGGGGGAGGGGTACGAGTTCTTTGCAAAATAAATGGAAATGTCTTCATAAAGATTATGGTGGTGATGGCTATTAGGTTGAATTGTATGATGTGCAAATAAAACATTTTAAAAATGAACAGAGAGAGGGCAGTGCAATAGTGGCTCAATGGCAGAATTTTCATCTGCCATGCCAGAGACCCAGGTTCAATTCCCAGTGCCTGCCCATGCCAAAAAAAGAATGAAAAAAAAAAGTGAACAGAAAGAAACAAGTGCTAGAGAAAATGTGGAGAAAAAGATGTACTTATTCAGTGTTGGTTGGGCAGCTAAGAGGCAGAGCCTCTCCAGAGGACAGTGTGGTGGCTCCAGAGGAGGCTAAAGGTAGGCTTGCCATATGATCTTGCAAGCCCATTACCAGGTATATAACTGGAGGAACTGAGAGTGGAGACGTGAATGGACATTGCAGTTAATGGCAGCAATGTTCGTGATTCACAGTGGATGGAGATGGCCTAATGGTACAAGACTGAAGAATGGAAGGGGGAACTGTGGTATACATACAATGGGATATTGAGTGGCTGCAAGAAGGAATGAACCTTAAGCACAGTATGTTGAATGAAATGTCAGAAACAAAAAGACAAATATTATCATGCCTCACTCACATGGATAACTATAATATATAAACTTAGAAAATTGAAGTCAAGAGCATGGATTATCAGGTTGGGGTCTATAGTAAAGGGCCCTAGAGTGTAAGCTCTTTAGCAGTCACATATTTAGGAGTTCTAACTTACGTTTTTAAACTCTGACATATTGAGCTATTTGTGTATAACCTGGTCATCCCCTGAAACTTCGGGTATTTATGTGATGCCCGGGATTCAGAGTTAGAGCACTGAAGCTGTGAAAATCAATATTACTCTATACAGCAACTGTTTAAAAAGTTGAAAAAGTTTTCAGACTTCGACTAGAGATATGAATGAAGCTAACCTGGATAGCACTAAGATAAATGAGAATACAGAATAAAAGATGATATGGTCTACATTTTAAAACTTCAGTGTCTGTGTGAGACCAAAGGGAGAGATTTATTTGGTTCACAATTTGTATTTTAAGAACTTGTATGGTCAGTTTAATCAAACACTGTAATTACATGGAATCTTGAACAGGGAGTGAGATCTTATTGGTTTGTACAGAATAGTGTGATGCCCCAATACGTCCCAGAGTAGTGTGAGTCGAAAATAAAACAGTATTTGCAAAGTCCTCCTGAGGGACTAGGGAGAAAGGAGGAAATATTCAACTTCCCTATCTGGGGAATTCCTGATACTCTTGCAAACAGTGGGGGCAACCATATCAAATAGGCTGAGCCCTTGATTGTGGGGTTTGACCATATGAAACTTATTCCTACAAAGGAGAAGCTAAGCCTACTTAAAATTAGGCCTAATCAAACAAAAATTAAAAAAAATAAATAAATTAGGCCTAAGAGTCAACCCTAGAGAACCTCTTAGGTTGCTCAGATGTTCTCTTAAAGCCAACTTGGCAGGTGAACTCACTGCCCTGCCTCCTGAATGGGACATGACTCCCAGGGATGTAAATCTCCCTGGCAATGAGGGACAGAACTCCCGGGATAACCTGGGACCTGGCATTATAGGATTGAGAAAGTCTTCTTGACCAAAAGGGGAGAAATAAATGAGAGAAAATAAGTTTCAGTGGCTGAGAAATTTCAAACAGTTGCAAGGTTAACCTGGAGGTTATTCTAATGCATTATATAGGTACCCCTTTTTTATTTCATGGTTTGTTGGAGTAGCTAGAGGGAAGTACCTGAAACTGTTGAACTGTATTCCAGTAGCCTTGATTCTTGAAGACAATTGTATAACTATAGCTTTATAGTGTGACTATGATTGTGAAAATCTTGTGTCTGATGCTCCTTTTATCTAAGGTATGGACAAATGAGTAAAAAAGCAAAGAAAAACAAATAATAGGGGGATAAGGGGTAAAAAAAAAAGTTGGATAGATTCAAATACTAGTGATCAGTGAGAGGGAAGGGTACGGAACATGGCACGTCTAAGTTTTTGTTTTTTCTGGAGTGATGCAAATGTTCTAAGAATGATCATGGTGATAAATATACAACTATGTGATGGGATTGTGAGCCTTTGCTTGTAAACTATGTCTGGACTGTATGTGTGAAAATTTCTCGATAAAAATAGTTTTTAAAAAACATAAAAAAGGAATGTATATATTTAATAGTGGTTTCCCTGCTTTAAATAATTGTGTTAGTTCAGTGTTAGCCTTCTTCCGGCTATCTTTACAGTCTAGAAGTATCAAGTAAGGAGAAGTATTATCGAGAAAGGGAAAGTTCTTATTTTTGTGTGTGTTTACATCTTAGCATGTAGTATTTTGGTGCTTGAATATAGATATTGATCAAATTGATAACTCTTAAGGCTCTGTTTTTATAGATGTGACCTATTCTATGCATTATTGTATGACAAAGATTTTCAATTACCTAACTGAAAATTCTACTTTACAATAAGGTTTCATAGGTTATTTAAAGCTTGTAAAAGATACTGACTAATATGTGATTGCTTACAGTTCTCTCCTCACTGTACTAGGTATATTCATTGTTGCTGCTAAGCGAACACCCTTTGGAGCTTATGGAGGACTTCTGAAAGACTTCACAGCTACTGACTTGACTGAATTTGCTGCCAAGGCTGCCTTGACTGCTGGCAAAATCTCACCTGATACTATTGACAGTGTCATTGTAGGCAATGTCATGCAGGTTAGTAGGGCAGATTGAGGTAGTCCCCCTTGCTACTTTTCTTAGTTTCTGAAAATAATTCCTTTTATATGTCATGATGAACAAGTTAGTAATAAAGATATTTGAAGTTTGTAATTTGAGTCATCCTCTGACTTCAGAAGCAATACTATATATAATTCAAAGCAGCGGATTGACTTCTTCCTTACTTATTTTAAGTTAATTGGTTTTCTCTAACTATGGACTGCCTAAGGAGGGTAACAAATCCAAGCAATACAACATGTCTCCCATAATTTCTTACACATCATAGGAGTTAGTGCTTGTTGTGAAAAATGACAAGTTTCCTTACCCTCTATCTTGCTATATCTTTGTATGGCATATAACCTAGAGTATGTAGATGCAGGTAATTGAAAGCTGCATATTCCTTCAAGGTGCACAAACATTCATTGGGTGCCTGAAAGAGACTCTGCCCTTTTATATATTTATTTATTTAATTTTATCTTTTTTGTTGTTGTTATTCTTCAGACTGGCCAATTTCAATTTTTATTAACCTGTCTTCAGGTTAACTAGCTGTTCCTTTTGTCATCTCCAGTCTCTGGTTAAGCCAATCCAGTGCGTTTTATTTTAGAGATTATACTTTTTTTCAGTTATGCAATTCCCTTAGGCCTCTTTTTTTTTTGGACTATTTTGTAATTGAATTAGATGCCAAAACATATTGTTTATTATGCAATGACCCTATAGTTGTACTAAAAGAATACAGTAATGTCACATGACCTTAGGTCCTTTTTATAGTATGTATTTACCTGCTAGGATATGTCATCTGCTTAGTCATAATGTTAATATTTATTTTTAAAAACAAATGCAGTGATAAAATTCTCATACCACACAATTGACCCATTTAGTGTATACAGTTCAGTGGATTTTTAAATATTCCCAGAGTTGTGCAACTGATACTATAATCAATTTTAAAACGTTTATCACCTCAAAAAGAAACCCTGTATGCTTTAGCAATCACCGCCTTATCCCATCCCCACCTCCATACCACACCTCAACCTTAAGCAACCACTAATCTACTTTTTCTCTATAGATTTATCTATTATGAACAGTTCATATAAATGAAATCATATAGTATGTGATCTTTTGGGACTGGCTGCTTTTACTTACCGTAATGATTACAAGCTTCTTCCGTATTGTGAAATATGTCAATACTTCATTCCTTTTTTCTTTTAAAGCAGTTTTATTCATACTCCATATAATTCATCCAAAGTGTACAATTGATGGATCTCAGTATAATTACTGAGCTGTACATTCATCACTACAGTCAATTTTAGAATATTTTCATTGCTTGTAAAAGAAAAGCCCCATGCCCCTTATACCCCCTTATAATTGACACTTAGCACAGGTGTGGTGCCTTTGTTACAGTTGATCAAAGAATATTAAAATATTACTGTTAATTATAGTCCATAGTTTGCCTTAATGTATTTTTCTCATATACCACCCTATTATTAAAACCTTGTTGATAATATTGTACATTTGTTCACAGAAGGACATTCTTGTATTTGTGCTATTAACCACATTCTTCAGCCCCAGCAGGGTTCACTATGTTATACAGTGAATGTTATACAGTCCCATGTTATACAGTCCCATGTTTCATCCTCTAACTTTGCTTCTAGTAACATACACAACCCTAAACTTCCTCTTTCAATCACAATCACACACATAATTTAGCCCTGTAATTATACTCATGATAATGTGCTACTATCATCTCTATCCATTTCTAACTATTTACAATCAACATTATTAAAAGTTCTACACAAAGTATCAGCTCCCATTCTCTATCCTCATTCTATAATACTAGATATTAACTCCATGAATTTTATTCATTATTACTAATCCATATTAGTGAGATCAAATAGTGTTTGTCCTATTGTGTCTGGCTTTTTTCACTCAACATAATATCCTTAAGGTTCAACCTTGTTGTATGCATTAGAACTTCATTTCTTCTTACAGCTGAGTAATATTCCATCATATGTACAGACCATATTTTGTCTGTTCATCGATTGATGGACACTTGGATTGTTTCCATCTTTTGCAGTTGTGAAGAATATCACTGTGAGCATTAGTGTGCAAATATCTGTTTACATCCCCGCTTTCCAACCTCTGCTGCAACCAAGACATGGTTCTTCTGAGTATATACCTAGTAGTCGGCTTGCTGGATCATATGGCAGTTCTATACTTAGTTTCCTAAGGAATCACCAAACTTTCTTCTACAGCAGCTGTACCATTTACATTACCACCAGCAGTGAATTAAGTGTTCCTATTTCTCTGCATCCTTTCTAGCACCTGTAGTTTTCTGTTTTGTTTTTAATAGGGGCTATTCTAGTAGGTGTGAAATGATTTCTCATTGTGGTTTTGATTTCATTTCCCTGAGAGCCATTATGTTGAGCAACTTTTCATGTGATTTTTAACCATTTATATTTCCTCTTTAGAAAAATGTCTATTCGAGTCTTTTGCCTACTTTTTAAATTGAGTTGTTTGTCTTTTATTGTTGAATTGTAGAATTTCCCTATATATTCTGGATATTAAACCTTTTTTGATATGTGGTTTGCAAATATTTTCTCCCATTGAATTAGGCTGCCTTTTCACTTTCTTTTTTTTTCTTTGTTTTTTATGTTCTACTCATCTGTTGACAAGGTAGATAAAAGGAGCATCAGACACAAGGTTTTCACAATCACACAATCACATTGTGAAAGCTATATCATTATACAATCATCATCAAGAAACATGGCTACTGGAACACAGCTTTAGTGTTTTCAGGCAATTGCCTCCAGCCTCTCCATTACATCTTGCATAGCAGGGTAATACCTACTTAATGTGTAAGAATAACCCCCAAGATAGCCTCTCGACTCTGTTTGGAATCTCTCAGCCACTGACACTTTGTTTCATTTCACTCTTGTCCCTTTTGGTCGAGAAGGTTTTCTCAATCCCTTGATGCTGGGTCTCAGCTCATTCTAGAGTTTTTCTCAATCCCTTGATGGTGAATCTCAGCTCATTCTGGAATTTCTGTCCCACGTTCCCAGGAAGATCCACACCCCTGGGAGTCATGTCCTACGTAGACAGATGGGGGAGGGTGGTGAGTTTGCTTGTTGTGTTGGCTTGAGAGAGAGGCAACATCTGAGCAACAAAAGAGGTTCTCTTGGATGTGACTCTTAGGCCTAATTTTAAGTAGGCTTGACCTATCCTTTGTGGGGTTAAGTTTCATATGAACAAACCCCAAGACTGGGGGCTCAGCCTATACCTTTGCTGCTATAAACATGTCCTTTGATATTCCACACTGCTTGTGAGAATATCAAGAATTCAACTTGGGAGGTTGAATTTTCCCCTGTTCTCACCATTCCCCGAAGGGGACTTTGCAAATACTTTTCCACTCACTGATCAGATCACTCTGGGATTCACTGGGGCATCACCTGGACAAACCAACAAAATCTCACGTCCTACCCAAAGTTCCATGTACTTATGGTGTTCATCCAACTGTTTACATAAGTTATATTAGGAGATGCACTAGTCAAAGTATAAATTTTGTACCAAATAAACATTTTTGCTTTAGTCTCATACACAAGGTGAAATTTTAAACATTAATTACCATCTATTTTCAGCACCCTGCAGTAATGACATTCCTTTGTTCTTCCTCATGCAAAAACATTTTTTAAATTTGTACATTTAGTCACTATCATTATAAACTCTAGGCATTCCTAGATTATACTGTCTCAGTCTTTATCATCTATCTTTCTTTCTGATTTCATTTATGCCCCCAGCCCTCCTCCTCTATCATTTTCACATGCAGCTTCATTCGGTGTTTTGATGTAATTGTATTACAGTTAGGTAAATTGTGCTGTCCATTTCTGAGTTTTTATATTCAGTCCTATTGCACAATCTGTATCCCTTCATCTCCAATTACCCAATATCTTACCCTATTTCTATCTCCTGATGGTCTCTGTTACCAAGAAAATATTCTAAGTTTATTCACTAATGTCAGTTCATATCAGTGAGACCATACAGTATTTCCTGTGAAGTCTCTGGACTCTGTTTTTCTTATCCTGCCCAGTATGTGGCTCTTGTCTGCCTGCAGGCCCTGCCAGCATAAGATGGGGCCTTTAACTTTGGCAGACTCTCCCTGCTGGGGACGTAGTAGAGACAGAGGAGAGGTTGTAGGCTGGTTTTAATGGCTTCAAATTATCAAGCCCTGGTGTCTGAATTCCTTGATGGAGGGATTCCACCTGAGTTGGGCTTCACCCCTCCCCTGGGGAAGGCACAGTCTCCAGACAAGCCCTCAAACAAGCTTGTTTCTGCATATGCCTGGGGCAGTTGCAGCCTGAGAAGCCCTGCCGCTGTATCCAAAGGCAGTCAAGCCTTTGTAGAAACACAGCCACAAAAACCTGTTTCCTTCTTTTTC
>PVIY010039996.1:0-22706 GCA_004026745.1 Myrmecophaga tridactyla
GGAGGCCTGGCCTGGAAGTCCTGGCCCCTGCCCCCACCCCAGCCTCTCCCTGACTGGCACCCGAGTTAATAAGTGTTGCTTTTCTCTTATTCTACTCAGGCCTGTGATGGAAAATCCTCGGGCTGGAAGTGAGCCCCGAATCGATAGTCCATTCCATTTAACAGGGTGGCTGTCACCATAACGAGATAAAAGTGGATTAGCTTCTGCGCTGCCGCCGTGTCCACGGGGAGCCCATCTGTTCCCTGCACAGCCGGCCCGGCGCGGAGCGGCCGCGCAGCCCTGCAGGACCTGAGCGTGGGGGCCTCCCGGGACGGGTGGAGCGGGAGTTGGTGGGGGGGGCTGAGACTGGGATCCGGATGGTGCTCAGGACAAGGCCCAGGTAGGATCAGCAGGGAGAGAGGGACAGGGATGGGGACAGCGTGCGATCCGAGCCAGCTGTGGGCTCACACGTCCGAGCTGGAGATCGGGTGAGTCCTGAGAAGCCTAAGTCCTGGGTCCACCTACCTGTGTTCCACCAGCGCCTGGACGCGCCAAAGCCTCCCCGCCCGGACACCTGGCTGCACAGAGCATGAAGTCGCTCCAGGGAAAGTCCTCCCACTCTTCTCAGGACCCATGGAAAGAAAAGACTCCCATTGCAGCAAGAAGAATGCAGGTTGGACACCAGGAAGAACTGGTGGGATACCAGGTTGGACCCAAGGGTAAGCCCTTTCATGAGCAGATGATCAAACGTTCACCTCGTCAGGATGTGTTCTCATTTTGCTGATATTTTAACTAAATGATAGCAGTTGTCTACAGCAAACTAAAATGGAGGGCTTTGATTAAATTCCACTTGATTCCTTTTTTTTCTCTGTAGTGCATACTGCCGGTATATTTTCCCAGTTTGGTCTGCATTTTAAACCGGGGATTTTAGATTTTTATTTCATCAGCTCTCACAGTCCAGTCTGCAGTTTCTTTCCTTGTTTTTATGCTTGGAAAGGTCTGCTCATCTTGAAATAATCACCCTTTTTTCTTCTAGTTCTTTCATTGTTTCATTGTTTACTTCAACAGTTTGATTCACCTGGAATTGCATCTAACTTTATTTTTCCCCCAAACAGTTAACTAATTGTCCATCACCATTCCTTAACTAACCTATCCTTTCAACCCTAATTTGAAATATCACTTTTATCATATATTAGGATCCTATTCTGGACTTGTCTACTTTACTAACAGATTCATTCTTGCACCAGCCAATACAAGTTTATTTAGCAAAGCTTCCTGATATATCTTTTTTTTTTTTTTAACATGGGCAGGCACCGGGAATCGAACCCGGGTCCTCGGGCATGGCAGGCAAGCATTCTTACCTGCTGAGCCACCGTGGCCCGCCCAGCTTCCTGATATATCTTGATATCTGGAAACATGTTTCTCTTTAAACTTGATGCCCTAAATTTGCATTATTCATTTGTATTATCCAGTGACTATGCAAATATAAGCTTTGTCTAATAAAAGTATCAGAAAAGCAGAAGATGCAAAGCCTGTGGCAACCACTCCTGAAATGTAAATAGCAATCCCCAAATATTGTACATTTTAAGGTTTTCTGGATCCCCGTGTGTGGATGTTCGGAAGAGTCTCCTGTGCTGTAACAGCAGTGCTGGAGCAAGAGCTGGGGCACCGAGGACGCCCTACAATCCCAAGAAGGCTGTGAAAGGGTCAGATGTGGGTGTGCCCCGAGGCTCATCCTGACTGCGGTGTGCGAGAAGGGCAGAGAAAGAGGCCTGCCTGAGATTGGGTTTCCCTAACAGAAGACTCTGAGACAAGAGTTTGAGCGCACGTCGTTTATGTGAGAGGTGATCCCAGGAACCACCAAAAGGCAGAGTGAGGCCGTGAGATTCGTGTCAGTGTTGTGTGTATGTGTGTGTCAGCATTGGGGAATTTCACGCCACTGGGGAATTCTGGGGGTCAGTATAGATCCCGTGCCTCAGAGTTATCCTACCCAACAGGGAAGGTACTGGGGTGTTTATACACCAGCTCCCATCCACAGTGGGTTGAGAGGAACCCCGAGAGGTGGGGAGGGGCATTTGTTCTCCAGCACTTGGAGAGACAGTGCTCCCACCTTGGGGGACAGAGCAGGCTGCGCTCGCAGAGAAAGGCTGAGGCATTTGGGTATTGGGCACACCGCTAAGGTGTGAAAGTTCAGAGGTGTCTCCGCAGGGCATCAGCCAGTGGAGTGAGCAGAGGTGGTGGCCCTGTAAGAGAGGGCGAGACCTGGACGATGGGAATGGGGATGGAAAGGAGAGGGCAGAGTCCAGAGAATTTCAGGAAACAGAATGAACAGGGCCTGGAGAGTGGAGACTGTGAGGGTATAGGAGAGAGAGGAGACTAGGTAGCCCTCCAGTGTCTGCTCTTAGAGACTGGATGGATGGTTGGAGCAAGGTTCAGAGATGGGGAACTCAAGAGGAAGAAAGGGGATGGTGCGAGGGGGGCAGGGAGGAGCTGGGGGATGGGTTTGGTTGGAGCATGGTGGGTGAGGAGTCTTTGATGTCCAAGAGGCAGGTATTTCTGTGGGCTGGGGCGCAGGAGATAGAGCTGGGAAATAGATGGAGGGTTGGGAGTCATCGTGGAGCCAAGGGCGTAGATGAGGTTGGTGGAGGCTGAGGAAGGACCCAGATTAGGACCAGAGATGGGACCTGAGGGGCCTCAGGGAACGTTCCAGAGATGTGCGAGTGCAGCTTCAAATGGGTTTGTCTCGTCCCCCATCCCTGGTGACTGAGATGCCCCTCCCGTCCTCATGGGGTGGGAGACAGGTGAGGAGGAGGAGAGGAGGGAGGGGACAGGATGATATGAATTCTAAAGGAGCCGACAGCTGTCAAATAATATAAAACTTCAAATGTTAATAATTCTTACAATTTTGCCAAAGCCTTAATGGCTGGCCTGTCAAGTGCGGTGACAGAAGCTATTATGGAAACGAGATGGGAATATTTTGGAGGCAGCATCGACAACACTGCCCAATGCCGGGTCTCCAAGGACCAGGAGGAGGACAGCCAGGCCTTCTGCCCGCCATTTGCAGGAAGGACACGTGCTCGGCCAGGGAAGAGGTGGGTCTTTGTGAATTCACGCCATTGACTGTGCTTAATTGCCTCTGAGGACATTTTAATTCCATCAGATGCCAGAGCTGCCCCATCCTTTCTTTCCCTACTCCCTCTCTGGTCTGCAGCCACCACCACCCCCAACACACAAACAAAAAGCAAACAGCTAACCTCCTGATACACCAAGAGGTTACCCTGAAGGGTTTTATTTTGGAAATTGACGGTGTAAGGCAGGCAGATGAAGGGTCCCAGGGACCCCCGCTGTGTCCTGGTCTGACTGATGTAGGAGATATCTCCGGGGGCTTCCAGCTTGCATAGCCAATGTCCCTCTTGCACTGGTTGTGGTGTGTTGAATTATGGACCCCAACAAAGACAAGTTCTTCATCTTAATGCACATTCCTGGTGTGAACCCAATTATAAACAAGACCTTTTGAAGATGTTATTTTTAGTTGAGGCGTGGCCCAGCTGAATCAGGGTAAGCCTTAATCTGTATTACTGGAATCCCTTATAAGCAGAAAAATTTGGATGCAGTCAGTCAGAGAAGGTCATACAGGAAGGAACCAGAAGTCAATGGAAACCAGAAGAGCAGACACAAGGAGAGAGAGAGATGGCGATGGGAGGGAAGGCAGAGAGGCATGGCAGGAGCCAACAAAACTTGTGGCAAGCCAGCATTGAACATTACAAACAGCAAGAGAAAGCATGGCCATACTGAAGCTTTGATTTTGGACTTCCAGCCTCCAAAACCATGAGCTAATAAATACTGTTGTTTAAGCCAACCCACTGTGTGGTATCTGTCATAGCAGCCTGGCAAAATAAGACATTGGCCATGAACTTAAGAACTGGGAACCAGATCCAATTCTGCAGATGTCTGGCTGATGTCCTCGGACAAATACTTGGTGTTGAAGTACCTCAATTTTCCCACCTATAAAATGGGAACAAGTGCAAGAAGAATAAATAAAATACGCATTAAAGAAAAGCTTTTAGAGTTTTGATATCTCAGAATCCCGTTCCATAACTCTGTATGAAGAACCTTCTGCTTAATCATATTTAATTGTCAAGCTCCAAGGGGTTGGACCATCATCTCCATTTTTAATGATGGGGGACATAAGGCAGGGAGAGAGGCTGAAGTGGGCACATGGGCACACAGTGACCATTTTAATAATCACGACCACTTTTTAGTGTTTTCCTTGTGCCAAGAGTTGTGCTTAAATCAGAGCATCTCAAACTCGACTGCACATAGGGAACCCTGGGGCATTTTGTTGAAATGGGGATGTGAGTTCAGTAGGTCTGGGGTAGGGCCTGGGGTTCTGTGTTCTATCAGGCACCCAGGTGAGACTGATGCTGCCAGCCAAGGCCCACATTTTGAGTATCAAGAGGCTAAATGCTTTGTTTTACTCGTCATCACAATGCCCCTCTGAAACAGAACAGCTAGTTATTATTGTTTCTCTTTTACAGAGGAAACCGAGACTTAGAGGTCAAAGTCAAAAAGCTGAGCAGAGGAATCAGAATTTGAACCCAGGTCACCTGGCCTGAGTGCCCACTTAGCCCCAGGTTTACTTGAAAAGTCAATGACCTTGAATCGTCTGGGCCACATCAGGGGTGAGGAGGCTGTGATGATGGGGAAGACAGCTCAGGTGATGCCACAGCAGGTGGTATTGAGTAGGAACTTGGGTCTTTGAGAGAAACTTTGGCCTCAGCAAGGGAGAAAACTACAGCTTGGAAAGCAGGTGTTGCCATTTGCAGAAGAGGGTGATGCTGGTTCTGGAAAATTCTCCTGTTGCATTGGGAGAGCTCCGAGTGGGGATGTTTTTCTGGTGAAGAGGAATTCTTAACTGGACTGGCAGGAGGTCCCAGCGCCAGAATGAGAAGGAGGAGTCCTCGCCTGCAGGGTCCAGGGGGGCTGGGAGACGTCACCCTGTCCCTTGGCTCAGGCTGCAAATGGCACAGAAGGAAAATAAGAACCTGAGCATGCTCACACCTTTTTCTCCTGCTCACCTGCCCAGGGAGGTTCTGTTTTGGCCTGCCCATCTCCTCATCCTTTGTGGTAGCAGTGACAGGGAGAGCTGAGAGGCCCCAGGAGCTGGCTGGCCCAAGGAACAAGGCAGAGTCACTAAGCAGAGAGACGTTAGTAGGCCCAGGAGGTAGAGAGGCCAGGGGAGCCTGAGCAAGGGTCTTGTGCTCAAATGCCGGCAGGGTCAGGAGGGTGTCAGCCCTCAGGCGGGCTGTGCAATGCGCCCTAAACACGTGGCTCCATCGGGACCCAGTGTTGCCAGGGCTGAGTTTGCAAAGGAAGCTGAAATTGCAAATGTGTATGTAAAATCTCCACTTTTTTCATTACCACTATTTTTTAATGTAACATCATGCAGGCCTAATAAAATAAGTCTACGGATAAAATATGTCATTGAGTCACAATTCAAAACATCTGGACAACCAGAGCCTGCAAAGGCCGAGTTTGGGAAAAAGTCTGGGGGAGTTCTGAGAGAGGAAGGAGAGAAGTTTGAGAGACCTCAGTGGGCATGTTAGATAAATAGATAATGGACGATTAGATAGATACAGACAAACAGAGATGAGGGAAAGATAATAGGGATGGATGGATGGATGGATGGATGGACGGATAGACAGATAAAAAAACACTAAGATGTAATGCTGTTTGTTGTGAATATAATCTTTGTTAGGTTTTTCCAAAAGACTTTTGTAAGTATTCAAGTGGTTTTTCCCCTTTTCTGCTTCCCAGATTGGTGTGTCTTTGACTGTGACTGGGGCTTAAAAACTGAGCCTTGCCACCGCTTGCTTTCATATGGGTTTCACAAGGAAAGCCAAACCCTCAGAATGCTGAGGCCCAGGGTTGCTGCCAGCTGAGGGCTGAGGGCAGAACCGGGACGTGGCTGCCCAGTGCATGGAGCAGACACTGTGAGCCGAGCACATGAGAACGTTTTTGCCTGTTCCAGGGTTTCCCAGGGCACAAGTACACTAGGCACATTGCACCACGGAAGGCACACAGGTGCCTAGGGGAAAGAGGCCACTGGTATGGAATCCAAGCAGCTAATAGAAAGAACCGCGAGGAAGCCACCCCCAGAGGGGACAGGCAGTCTCCTACTTGCAGGACAAGTCCAAGGCAGGGGACCTGGTCAGACAGATCAGGGTCAGGGTGCGGGTACGAAACCAGCCTCATGAACAGACACATAAAAGGAGGAAGAAGAGGAAGCAGAGGAAGAAATGGAGGAAGGAGAAGGAACGCTAAACATTTGCACAGCTTTCATTGTCTCATTTCATCCCCACAACACTTGGAGATACTTATTTGTATTATCCCCACTTTACAGATGAGGAAACTACACTTTGGAGAAGATAAACATACGTGGCCCAAGGTCACGGTGCTGGGAGGTCACAGAGCAGGACACTGACTCTGCATCTATTTATTTAGTTTCAGAACCCAAGCCCTTTGGCATTTATGTGACACAGGCCCCCAGGCCTCCCAAGTCACAGGCACCCACATGCCAGGCTCCAGGTGTGGACAGCAGGACTAAGTTCCGGCCCCTTAGCAGAGGCACGGAGCCCACCAGCACCAGCTTCCCTCCAAGCTCCAGTGCCCACAAAGCAAAGCCTGTAACAGCCAAGGTCAAGCAGACTCCACGCCCCCAGAAGCACAGGGATCAGAGTGTGGGACCCTTTTCCTGGTATTGGAGTGGGATTCTCCCCATAGATGAGACCCCAGCAAGCACTTTCCCACAAAGAACAAAACCACGAACCTCCAGACACTCCCAGTGGCCTCTTTAGCCCAGGCAGGAAAGCCCAAGGACAAACCCAGGCTGCGTTCTCCTGGTCCCCACGTGCCCTTCTCCTGCTCCCACAGCAACAGTTCCCAGGCCACTGGGCTGCCAGCCCACACTGCCTGCTGCTGCCCGCCCAGGAGCGTTAATTGAAAATTAATCCGCTCTGTACATGCCGACGTGCAAATCAAAGCTAAGTGTCTCAATTAGGAAGAGAAATGGAGTCGGGCACTGTTCTCGGGCTCTGGCTTATTTATGGGGATAATATCATTTTTAATGAGGGGAGCTACTAAAAGGCACAACAAATGCAACATTTAATAGAAAAATATTACAGCATTCCATCAGTGGAACGTGGCTGAGAGGGTGGGTTCCAGGCATGCCTGAGCACCTAGAAGTCTCTATGGTTTGCGGGTGTTGCACACGCGTGTTTGTGTGTGCACACGTGTCTGTACATGTGTGAGCGTGTCTCTTCCTGGATACGTGAGTATATCTATACGTGTGTTTGGGTCAGCAGGAGAAGGTGAAGCGTCCCTGTCTTTTTGTTACAGAAGGTAGATTTCCCACCTGCTGCCTAAAGTACCCCCCACTCAGGGCCCTGAGGAGGCTGAACAAGAATCTAGGGTATTTTCCAATAACCGAGGGGGCCCTGATCAGTTTGGTCCCTGAATTGCTGCAGGTCTCTTGCGCCCATCTCCATGGAGGGTCATAAAGGGGAAGTAAGACCCCCTGGGCCCCACCCTCCTCTGGAGTCCTCTTGCCACACGTGGGCTGCTGACACCGTAGGACAAGACTCTCTGGGCACCACCCCATAGCCCCGGGCTGCCACTTGGGCCCGGCTGCCCCCTTCAGCCTTGGTCTCAAGCTCAAGAGCCAAGGACTTATATAATGTAGAACATGGTAATAACTTTTAAATGCTGTCATATTAACATTAATAACACCAAAAATAATAATTTGTTATTCTATTTAAGAAAAAAAAAGCCAAGGACTTGACTTCCCAGGCTCAAGTCCAAGCTTCCATTCCTTCTGCCTGCATCCTCCATCCAAGGCGCAGCACAGCCACGGGCCCAGGCTCTGCAATCCCTGCCCAGCTAGCCACCGTGGTACCATCTATGGAATAGAGAAGGGATGGGGGTGGCGCCCCAGCCCCCAGCCTGACCTCACCCTGGCCCAGCACAGAACACCCCCTGCCCCAACAGGAGGCTGATCCCACCTCCCCACATCCTCAGGCTCCTCCCTAGGGCTCGCCGCCAGCATTCATCCCGGTGACCTGCCTCAGGGACCCCACCCGTAACATGGAGATAAGGGCTGGGAGTGAGGGGCGCGCGAGACACGCGTCTCCTTGCAACCAACATTAGCTTTATGACTGTGATCAGGGTTGCATGTCTCATCTGTGGCCCCTTCCGTGCCCTGACAGGTGCAGAGTAGGAGTTTTTATGCCCATTTCTCCAAAGAGGCTCAGAGAGGCTGAGAGACTTGCCCAAAGCCTCACAGCAGGTCTCATTTTGAGTGAGGGGAAATACAAAAAGGGAGAGGGTCCATTGGATGACCTCCTGGAGCCAAGCCCCGGGCTCTTCCATTTCACTCCCAGCTGGCAGTGTGACCAGATGGGCCAGCCAGCTCTGCCTCCCACCAGCTGTGTGACTTTGGACTCATTACTAAACCTCTCTGTGTATCTGTTCTTTTCATCTGTAAAATGGAGGCAATAACAGCACCTCCTTCCTGGAGTTTTATTAGGGTCAAATGAACTAATACATATAGAATCAGGCCTGGGACCCAGAAGACATGATAAATATTCAGAACGTATTGAGATGTTGTGGCTGATATAAGCAAACCTAGCCCCAAATCGTTCCCTCCCCGATCAGGCAGCATGAATCACCCACCTGCCAGTCTGTGAGAGGTCCCTGGGGCAGGGTCTTTTGCTGCCCCAAACACCCAGCATGGGAACCAATGTTGCAGTCCTTTACTTGGGCTGTGCTTATACTTGCACATTGTCCTCATTTATCCATCTGTCTGCTTGTGCTTTGGGAACCTTTCTCTATATGCATTGTGCTTGACTTTTTTAAAAAATAGAAATGAAGCCGGGCAGGGTGGGACATGGGGGCAGTTAGTGCCCAGCAGAGGGTAGTAACCGGGCAGTGGTTACTCATTTCAGGCCATCACTCATTTCACACCGTGGGAGGCCTCGTGTGACACTCAGTGAGGACAGGGTCTGCCTCTTCCCCCACAGGACCCCCCCAGAATCTAGAAAATCTTGGGTGTCATAAGCGCTCAATTATCCCTGAAGAGAGGATTGGGCTGCCCAGGGGCCAAGGTGGGTGCTGAGGCAGGTGTAGTGAGGCTGCGCCATCCGACCCGCAGAGCTGTCACCCTGCACCCGCCCCCCCAGGCTGGGGAGGGGGTGGTCTTTTCCCCAGGTGGGAATCTGAGTCCCTGGGCCCTGAGTCTCAGGAGTGGAGCCCCTCACCCAGCCCAGAAACCCTCCCCCTCGGACCCCGGGCGCCTCCAGATTGACAACATTTGAAAGTTAACGTCCCACAAAAGTCACTCTCCAGGATTAATATTTATTTCTGATGAAATTTAAATTTTTCAGCGTAATTAAATTTTTATTCGTCGTGAGTTATAGATAAAAAATATGTATAGCTCTCCATTTCATGCCACTGCAGATGAGTCCTGGATGGAACCAATTACCCAGGCCTCCTCCTGATGACTGCTCTGAGGTCGGGGGCGGGCGAGGGGTAGGGAGAGGGCCAGAGGCACTGGGGCCGGCGTTTGCCACTCCAGGCAACAGCACCAGCGCTGCCTCCTTCCCAAAGCTGGGGAGGTAGTGGGGCAAGGGGAGGGCCTCAGACCCACACCATCTCCAACTTCCTGCAAAATCTAAGGAGGGGGATAGGGAGTCCAGACCAGAGAGAGAGAGGCCAGAAGGAGGCTGGGGGAGAAAGGAAAAATGAGAGGAGAGAACAAAGGAATAAGAGGAGAGAGAGAGAGAGTGGGCAGAAAGGGCCCACATCTTCCCATCTCCAAGAGGGGAACATGGTGCAATGGCTTGCCAAAGGCAGCCCATAGTGTCAAGGAGGTTGGATATCATCTTGGCTCTAAGTCTTTCATCATTTTATGCCCAGAATCCTCACGAGTATCTCCTGGGTGGAAGGAGCAGCCTTCAGCACCGTCAGCATCTGGCAGGGAGTCACAATTCTGAAGCCAGGAAGTCCTGGGTTCAAATCATGGGTCTGTATGAGCTGGAACACGTCACGTCACTTCTCTAACTCTGGTTTCCTCATCTGTAAAACAGGGGACCTGAGGATGGGTTCAGATGACGTATGAAGTGCTCAATGAACACAGGTGCTCCACTGAGGTGGAAAGCCCTGGGGCTGTCAACCTACCACAGGGAGACCACAGCCTCCCAGAATGGTCATCGTCTCACTAAACCTGAAGCCCACACCCTTAAAAAGCAGAGACATCTGCACCTTCTCTGACCTCAAACACGCTGCTTTGAAACACAATTTTCCCAAGCACTGGCAGATCTGAACCCACTCTCAAAACTCTCCACCCCCACCTACCGCCCTGGCCTCAAACCTGCCCACACATGGGTGGCCTTCCCAGGAGACCAGCTGGGTCCCATGTGGTCCTTGATGCCATAATGCTACGAGTGGCCACACAACAGCCTTCCCCAAACGGTGACGCACATGGGACACCACCACACGATGACATTAACAATCAAAAGAATCAGGCACATCCCACGCCCTCCTCGACCCCTCCTCCCGTGGGCCGGGGAGCCCCGAGGTCCAGGCTGTCCCTAAAGCCCCTGGGACAGGGGCTCGCTCTTCCTCCTCACCTTTCTTGGAGCTGCGGTTTGTGCTCACTAATTAGACCTGTCACCGGCCCTGAATCATTCCCAGGCCGAGCTGGGGAGATCATCAAGCCGGAGATGGATAAGTGCTAAGCCTGCCCCGCTCCGGAGATTTACAAGGCTCGGGCTGAGGAGGATTTATAAGGTTTGTTAAATTTCTAATTGAGTTTAGAGTGCAGTGCCATGGTCTCGGTGACCAAGCCACACGGACAAGAATTAAAACAAGTGCACCCATCCCTCATGCTCCAAGGAGACTATTGGTTCCCTGTCCCTCACCCCGACCCACCCTCCAGCCTGGCTGCCGGGGCCGGGGGGCCTCCCAAAGGCAGAGCGGACTGCTGGGCACCCACCTGGGCCACTCCCGCTCCCTGCCCTGCTCCAGGCACACGGGACAGCCCAGCACAGAGCTGCCAGCCCAGGGTCTATGTTTTTGGCTAATATGGTTAATTGGGTGCTCATTTTTTTGAATAATTTATGCACTCATATGGCTCAGAATTCAAAAAGTACAAAAAGATTCCCAGAGAATATCTCTCCGCCATCCTTGTCTTCCACCCATTCCAGTCTCCTTTCCGGAGAAAACCACCCCTGCCCTGCCTTCCACGCAACCGCAACCGGGATCCGGAGGCTGTAGAGACAATTGCCCTGACTGCAGGCCCCGCCCCCGCGCCCCGCCCCTGCGCCCCCGGGCCCCGCCCCCATAACCGGAGTGTAGCCCCAATAACCGGAGTGTAGCCGCGTAGCGCTCATCGCAGGAGCCTCCGCCTGCCCCCCGGGACCCTGCCACTCACGCCCTCGCCCCGCGTCCTGCAGCATCAAACACTTTCTTGCTTATTTCACAATGTTTTAAGGAATTGTTCACCTGGTTCGAAATAATAAAATGTAGAGAAAAAAAATCATAAAATGTAGGGGGAAAAAAAAGAAAGAATTAACTCTAGGAAGAAAAAAAAATGTAGGTTGATGTTTAAAACCATCATCAGAGGGGGTGCGAAGGTAGTTCAGTGCTAGAATTCTCACCTGCCATGTAGGAGACCCAGGTTTGATCCCCGGCCGGTGCACTTCCCAAAATACAAACCAACAAAAACAAACAAACAAACAAATTCAACAATGGTGCTGCAATAGTGGGATACGCACATGGAAAAAGAATGAAATGTGACCCCCGTCATACAGCATACAAAGAAACCCATCAGTTTTTGATATCCTTCAAATGATATTTTATACAAACATGAGCAAATGAATACACATGCAATACACATATATGTAAATATATACGTATATTACAAATATTTGTAAATATATACATATACTATACATATATATATTATTTTCTTGTTTCTTTTTAATACAGACTCTTCTGCACCTTGCTCTTTTCACTTAACACCCGATCTTAGGAATCTAGAATAGAATGCTGACTGGTCAACATGGAACAAGCCTGGGTTTGAATGAAAGCTTTGCCCCGTGGTGTGCTGATGCCAGCTCATGCCAGCTCACAAGAGCATCTCATCCCAGCTCCAAGTTCACTGACATCATGTTGGTAGCTTGGAATTCTGTGGGGTATTTACACCATGCAAATTGGCAAACACTACAAATCGAGGCTTTTTCTTTGTTTGGAGAGTTGACTGTTAAACACTTACCAGACACCACTGGCTTTGCCACTCCCCACCTGTGCCCATGGCTCCCCTCCATCCTTCTCTCATTATCTTAGCTTTGGTTTCCTCTTAAATCAAACACTCCACATGGTGTGTGGTGGAGCAATGGGGGGACAAGAACCCAAGAGTGGGATGGGCACAGGAGCTGCAGAGCCTCACCCACCTCCAGGAAAGGGGGCAAGTAAGACTCTGCACAATTGGGACCCTGCCTGGAGACCTGCACAGGTGACAGGCACTACCTCCCTCCCTCACTGACCCACTCACTCATTCACTCATTCGACAATACCCATGGGTTCCTCCTACTATGTGCCACGATATGGCCCATTGGGGAACACCTGGGCAAGGTCCCTGCTCTAGCGGAGCTTTCGGTCTGATGGGAGAGACAGAGAATAAACAATAAACCAGGAAAGGGGCTCATTTCAGATGGTGATAGGTGCTTCACAGAAAATCAAACAAGTTGGTGGATTAGAGAGGGACAGGGTACAGTCAGGGAAGGCCTCACTGAGGACATGACATCTCCAGTAGCCTGAAAGGTGCAAAGGAACAAGCCATGTGACGATCTGGGAAGGGATTTCAGGCAGAGGGAACAGCAAGTGCAAAGACTCAGAAGCTGCTTTTGAGATGAAAGAGGGAACCTTCCAGAAAGAGACTGGCCAAGGGAGCACTGGGCACACCAAGATAGCAGGCATAGTGTAGTGTACCACACGGTGATAACATGACGTCAAATTGTCCTTCCTGTTCTCCAGACCTCAGTTTCTCCATCTGCATGTGGGTCAATAGCAAAAACACTCCAACTTATTGAGAGGATGAAATGAGCTTGCTTATGTCTGAGCCTCCCCGCCCAGAAGGCAACTTTCACCCCCACCTGAGATTGCCCTGCTAGGAGCTTGGGAACCTGAGAGATGACCTACAGTCCAGGGACACCGTACCCTGGTCTGTGGCAGGGGATCATGGTGGGGCTCAACCCTTAAAAGGGACAAGAGGCTGGGACAGGTGTGCCAGGTTTCTGGCTTCTTGGAGGGACCCCAAGGATAATAGGGTCACCCTGCTCAGTGATGCCAGAGGGCTTAGTCATCCAATGTCACAAGGAGATTTTGGGGTTTAGGAAATGTAGGAAGCCTCTGAGCACTCCTGTACAGTTTCCATCCTAGTGGCCCCACTTCTTCCTTTCTCCAGGAAGATATAGTTGAATCATTTCTCCAGGGTCTGTCTCTTTTAAGGGGGAGCAGCAGGAGCTGAGGCCCCACACCCTCAGAGCCAGGGCTCATGGAAGTGCCTCCCTATTGCCACATACATTTACTCTGCCTACATGCAGAGGTCCTAAGTGATAGCCAGTCACAGTGACTTTTTTTTTTAATTAAAAAAAATTTTTAAACATAATATACAAACATAAACATTCTTGCCATGTGATCATTCCATTCTTCGTATATAATCAAAAACACAAATCATCACCATGATCATTTCTTAGAACATTTGCATCAATTCAGAAAAAGAAATAAAAAGAGACAAGAAAAAAACTCATACATACCGTACCCCTTACCCCTCCCTCTCATTGACTGCTAGTATTTCCATCTACCCAATAGATTTTAGTCTTTGTTTCCCCTATTTTTTCTATACCCCTTACCACTCCTTTTCATTGACCACTAGCATTTCAATCTACTAAATTTATTTTAACATTTGTTTCCCCCATTATTTATTTATTTTTAATCCCTATGTTTTACTCATCTGTCCATACCTTAGATAAAAGGAGCATCAGACATAAGATTTTCAAATCACATTGTGAAAGCTGTATCATTATACAATCATCTTCAAGAAACACGGCTACTGGAACACAGCTCTACAGTTTCAGGCACTTCCCTCTAGCCTAATACACCTTAATCTAAAAAGGGGATGCCTATATAATGCCTAAAATAACCTCCAGGATAACCTCTCGACTCTGGAATCTCTCAGCCATTGACACTTTATTTTGTCTCATTTCTCTCTTCCCCCTTTTGGTCAAGAAGGTTTTCTCAATCCCTTGATGCTGAGTCCTAGCTCATTCTAGGATTTCTGTCCCTTATTGCCAGGAAGGTCCACACCCCTGGGAGTCATGTTCCATGTAGAGAAGAGGAGGGCAGTGAGTTTGCAATCGCAGTGACTTCTACCAGCCCAGCGGAGCTAGGACACAGTCCGGGTCCAGAATCTAAGCATCGAGTGCCCTCTAGTGGTGACCACGACAACACAACGTCTGGAGCCATCAAGCTCTGGATGGAGAGCATCTGCCCAGCCCTCTCCAGTATAATTAGAAACTGAAGGGCGAAGCCCAGGACACAGCCAGACAGTAGTGGAGCTCCTAATTTTCAGCCAGTGCCCCTTCATCAAGATTCTCATTTTTCAGAGAAGGAAATGCCCTAGAGGGCACAGAATTTGCTCAGAGTCCCACAGCAGGTGGACTGTGCATAGTAATCAAGAAAAGCTTCATTCATTCATGGATGGGATGAGGTGCTTGGAAAGGGCTCCCTGAGAAGGTGGCATCTGAGCCGAGACCCAGTGAAAATATAGATGTGGTGTCATGGTCAGTTTCATGTGTCAACTTGGCCAGGTGGTGGTACCTGTTTGTCTGGTTGGGCAAGTGCTGGCTTGTCTGCTGGATGAGGACGTTTCATAGAATTAAATCATGATCAGGTCAGCTGCATCCACAGCTGATTCCATTTGTAATCAGCCGAGGGGAGTGTCTTCTGCAATGAGTGACACTTAATCAAATCACTGGAAACCTTTTTAAAAGAGGATTCAGAAGAGACAGGCTCTCTTCCTGCTTTGGACAGCACGCCTCTCCTGTGGATTTCGTCCAGACCCTCCACTGGACTCTGCGTTCCCACAGTTACGTGAGACACTTTTATAAATTTTATATCTACGGATATTTCCAGCTGATTCTGTTTCTCTAGAGAACCCTAACTAATACACGTGGAAATCCGGAATGAAAGAGGAAGGACTGCCTAAAGCTGTGAGTTTTTTTTTTTTTTTTTAATATGGCCAGGCACTGGGAATCGAACCCGGGTCCTCGGGCATGGCAGGTAAGCATTCTTACCTGCTGAGCCACCGTGGCCCGCCCAGTTGTGAGTTTCTTGATGTGTTCAAGTACAGGAAGAAGACCTGGGGCAGCTGGCATGGGGTGAGCATGGAGGAGGGGGAAGAGATGAGAAGAGAAAGGTGTGGAAGCCACAGCATTTGGGCCCCATGCACCACGTTAAGGATGCTGGGTTCTAATCTAAGTTGTGATAGGAAGCCTCTGGAGGATTTAGAACAATCATGATAGGGCTAAAAATATTTAAGGGATATTTGGCTGCTGAAGTAAAAATAGATTGCAGGGCGAGGGATGACAGCAGTTAGTTAGGAATTAGGAGGACCCTGCAGGGTTTCAGGTACTTGATGGTGCCTGTAACCAGTAGTGGGGTTGTGAAAGGGTCTCAGATCTGAAGTGCATTTTAGGGGACAAGCAAAAAGAAGTTGTCCATGTAGTGATATAGGATGTGAGATAAATAAAGGATAAAGGATGAGGCTAAGGCAGGTTTTTTTTTTTAGTCTGAACATCTGTGTGAACATTTCCTGAGATGGAAACTAGAAGGAGAGATGTGATGATGGGGGAAACAAGACATCCTCACACCTGATCCAAAAGAAACTGAATATGGGTCAAGGACCCAAATGTAAGAGCCCGAGCTATGAAATTTTGGAAGAAAGCATAAGGGTAAATCTTCCTCACCTGTGATTTAGCAAAGGATTCTTGCATATGACACCAAAAATATGAACAGCCAAATAAGATATAGAGAAGTTGAACCTCATCAAAATTTTTGGAATTTTTGTGCTTCAAAGAATAACAACAAGAAAGCGAAAAGACAACCCACAGAATGGGAGAAAATATTAGCAAATCACATATCCATCAAGGAAATTGAATCTAGAATATATAAAGAATTCTTAAAACTCAATAATAAAAAGGAAAATAACACAATTTAAAAGTGGGCAAGGAATTTGAATAGACATTTCTCAAAAAATATATGCAAATGGCCAATAAACACATTAGGTTATGTGATATCATTAGAGAAAAGGGAAGTGCAAAACAAAATCAAAGTGAGATATCACGTCACACCCACTAAGATGGTTTACTGAAAAATAAAATAGCAAATGCTGACAGGGATATGGAGAAATTGGAATCCTTGTACATTATTAGGATACATAATGGTATAGCTACTGTGGAAAACAGTTTATCACTGCCTCAAAAAGTTAAACATAGAATTACCATATGACCTGGCAATTCTACTCCTAGATAGAATTGAAAACAGGGCCTCAAACAGGTACCTGTACACCAATGTTCATAATAGAATTTATTCACAACAACCAGAAGGTGGAAACTACCCACGTGTCCATCAACAGAACAATGGATAAACAAAATGGTATGCAGCCATAAAAAAGGACTGAAGTACTGATACAAGCTCCAATGTGAATGAACCTTGAAGACATTATGCTAAGTAAAATAAGCCAGACACAAAAGGACAAATATTGTATGACTCCACTTATATGAAATATGTAGAATAAGCAAATTCCTAAAAGCAGAAGGTAGATCAGAAGTCACCAGTTGCTAGAGGGGAGAGGGTGGGGAGTCATTGCTTAATGGGTAGTTTTCGATTGGAGCAATGAAAGCGTTTGGTAATGGATGGTGGTGATGGTTGCACAGGATTGTGAGTAATTAAAGCCACTGAATTGCATACTTAAAAGTGGCTAAATGGCAAAATTTATATAATATCTATGTTACCAAAATAAATTCTTAAAAAGATGAATAAAAGTGTATTAGAAGAATAAGTAGCCACTGACAATATGCAATATGAAGCATTGCATATCAAATACTTCCTTCACGGTGAAGTCTTTGGTGCCTGGAGAACCTAAATCTAGGCTTCTCCTTAGACCTGTGTAGTACAGGCCAAGCCCCACTTTGGGGTGGGGTATGAGAGAAGGGGTGACGTCTAGGAAAAGAACACATCAATGGGTTTGCATTAAGGAAACTTGTAAATGTGATATATGTGCAACTGCCTTCTTAGAGTAGAAGGAACATGATTTAACCTTTTCAAGGTGATTAAAGGCACTGTTTTTAATACCAGGTATGCTGTGAAAATTGTGATGTTTCAGGAGCTTTTAAGATGTGTTTATTACTATAGTACATGAATGTGGACCACTGAAGCTAGGCAGTCTGATATGGCTGGGTGAAAATTACATATAAGATTGTTTTTACAAAATTACTTAGCAATTGTTAAAAAGCTGAATGGTTAATAGTTTGTTTTTCAGGCTGCTAAGAAAATTAGACATACAAAAGTTTAAAGAATTCATTGCCAGCAGACTCGTACTATAAGAAATGTTAAAGAAAGCCCATCAGGCAGAAGAAAAATGATACCAGATGTAAATATGGATCAAAGGAAAGAGAAGCACCAGCAATGGTAATTCCATTAGTAAATGCATAAGTTTTCTTATTATTTAAACCACTTTAAGAGATAATTATTTAAACAAAAGCAATAACAATGTATATTGTGGGTTTTGTAACATAAATATAAGTAAAATGCATAGAATAATGGCTGGGAGAGGGAAAATGGAAGTATACTATTTATATGATTCTTATACCATTCCTGAAGTGGTATAACATCACTTGAAAGTAGACCACGATAAGTTAAAGATACATACTATATAGCCTAAAACAACCACAAAAATAACAAAACTAAAAGTTATAATTAATAAGCCAACAAGGAGATTCGCAAACCATGCACCCAACAACAATAACAAAAAAAAAGCCAAGGAAATAAACTGGTATCATAAAAAATACTCATTAGTCCCAAAGTAGGCAGAAAATTATGAAAAGGGGACCAAAAAACAAATAGGAAGAATATAAACAAATAGCAAGATGATAGACTTAAGCCTAACCATATCAATAATCACATTAGATGTAGATGATTCAAATACCACAATTAAAAGGAAGAGATTGTCACAATGAATTTTTAAAAAAGCAAGACCCAGCTATCTGCTGCCTCAAGAAACATGTTAAATATAAAAACACAAATAGATTAAAAGTAAAAAGATGTAAAAGGGTATACCATGCTGCACTAAATAAAATAAAGCTGGAATAGCTATATTAATTTCAGACGAAGCAGATTTCAGATCAAAGAATATTTCAAAGAATGAAGAGGGTCATCTCACAATGATAAAAGGGTCAATTAATCAAGGGGACATAACAATCCAAAATGTTTATGCATTTAGTAACAGAGCTTCAAAATATATGAAACAAAATTGATAGAACTGCAAGGAGAAATAGACAAACCCACAGTTATAGCTGGAGATTGCACTACTCCTCCCTCGATAATTGATAAAACAATTAGACAGATAATCACTATCCATACAGATCCCTGAATAACCTTATAAAACAATGTGACCTAATTGACATTTATGGAACACTCCACCCAGTAATAGCAAAATACACATTCTTTTCAAGGGTACCTGGAATATTCTAAAAGATAAACCATATGCTGAACCATAAAACAAGTCTGGATACATTTAAAAGGATTCAAGTCATACAAAGAATATTATCTCACAACAATGGAATTAAATTAGAAATCAATAACAGAAAGATATTGGAAAAACACCAAATACTTGGAAACTATACTCTTAATAATCATGGATCAAAGAAAAAATCAAAATAAAAATTATGACAGACACAGAGAAAAAGGCCATGTGAAGACAAGGCAGAAAATGGAGTGCTGCAGTCGCCAGCCCAGGGCGCCAAGGATTGCAGGCAACACCAGAAGCTGGAAGAGGTGAAGAAGGCTCCTCCCCTAGAGCCTTCAGAGAGAGCATGGTCCCAACACCTTGAATTCGGATTTTTTGTGTCCAGGACACGGATCATTTTCAAACAATGTTGCTCTTCATATTCTGAATCCTGCTCCATTTCTCCTGTGTTGCCCCATATTGGGCCCTCTCCCAGGATTTAGTGCAGTCTTCTCTGACTCCCCAAGGCTGGCTCTGCCACCCCTTCTCCTGTCCTTCTTCTGCCCCATGCTGCATCATCAGGTCAAGACCTCCCGAGGGCTGTGCCCGTGGCCTGGTTGTCCTGGGGAGGTGGCCTGCAGAGAGCACATGGGTTTGGACTCACACTTCCCAGTCATTCAAACTTGGACCCCAATAAAAGTAGAGAAAAGAAAGCAAAAGGTTTAATTCCACAAAACAAAGAACACAGGGTGTGCGTGGATGGATATGACATTTCAACAAGTACACCCAAAGACCAGAACACATTTGAAGGAAACCAGAAAGAGAGAAAGAAAGACCAAGATAAGCAAGGAGGAAAAAATTACCTTAGCAGAAACAGAGGTAGTTAATTGGGAAATAGAAGAAAACTTAAAAACGAACGCTAGCATTCACAGACAGATCTGAGGTGAACTCATATCCATGAAAGTCGACACGGATACTATGAAAAACAAAAAGGAGACAAGGGGGCGCTCTTAAAAAATAAAATTGAAAAAAGAAAAATAGAGAAATTATAAGTGTTTTGAACACACACAATTGAGTAAAATTATTAAAAATGAAAACATTTTTATTATATCTTACACATTATATAGATATCACCTTTTTAATTAAGATATATTGGAGAGGCTGGAGAAAAAAAAAGAAAACAACACAAAAATAATGGGATGCCACTATAACAGAAGCTTAAGGGGAAATTTATAAAACTAAATGCCAATATTATAAAAGAAGAAAGGTCTCAAATTGATGACTTCAGCTTCCACCTTAAGGAACTAGGGAAAAAAAGCAAATTAAACCCAAAGTAAGCAGAAGAAAGAAAATAATAATGATCACAACATAAATCATTGAAATAGAAAACAGAAAAATAATAGAGAAAATCAATTAGTTAAAAGCTGGTTCTATGAAGAAATCGATAAAATTGATAAACCTATATCTAGACTAATGAGGACAAGAAAGAAGACATAAATTATAATATGAGGAATGAAAGATCACATCAGTACAGATTCTACAGGCATTAAAAGGAACATATGAACAACTTTAGTCTAATAATTTTGACAGCTTAAATGAACTGAACAAATTCCTTGAAAGACATAAACTCTCAAATCTCACTCAAAAATACATATAATCTGAATAGTCCTATATCTATTAAATAAATTTAATTTTTAGTTAAAAACATCCCCCAAAGGAAGATATAAGACCAGATTACTTAACCGGAGAGTTCTAGCAAATATTTAAGGAAGCCTCATACCAATCCAACACAAACCCAGAAAGTTGAAGAGGAGGGAATACACCCCAACTCATTCTGAAGCCAGCATGATTTTGATAACAAAACCAAACAAAGGCATTACAAGAAAAAAATCACAGGCCAATGTCCCTCATGAACATAAATGAAAAATTCTAAACAAAATTTTAGCAATTTGAATATAGTGACCAGTTGCAGGCATGGTCTGTTCTAAGGCAAAAAGTTCTCCTCTGGGTCTGGATCTGTGAAACTCAAAACAGGTCATCTTCTGCCAATATACAAAGGAGGGAAAGTCATAGGCTACATGTTTCCATTGCTATAGGGAAAAATCAAAAGGTAAACAGGGGTCACCAGACCAAACACATCCAAAAACCTGCAGGGGAAACTTCATTGGATTTCAAAGTCGGAGAGTCATTCATCCTCGGGGCTTTGGAAAATGGCAGTCCCACCCTTTCCAAGGGCCTACACAGGGGCCTTGCGCTCTCTCCAAAAACTGGGGTGAGTTGCAACACTGGGGCACATTGAGGGGATCACCTTTTCTTGGTTCCACCCTCTCCAAACATCGGGGCAACACCCAGGATCTCTGCCATCTCTGGGGCAAACTCTCAACCCCTCCAGAATAATGAGGAGGCATCCAAGCTCCCCCCTCACCAATCCCCAGTTCATGTTCCACCTCCAAGGCCTAGGGCAGCACAACCCTTCCTGAGCAATGAAAGCAGAAGGCCCATCCTCTGCTTCGGGGCCAAACTCACCCTCTCCATGTGTATGGAAGGGTCCACTCTCCTGGCCCAAGATTTCCTGGCTCCAGACCTTAGCTTCTATGGTTTCTTCAATTTGTCATTTTTATGTCCCTTTTAGACCAGACTCGCAAAAAAATTTGTTGATTTTCCATGTAGTACACAAGAATCAAAGCCATCAGACAATAGGACCTTCCGCAAATCCTTTCTGGATAATTCCATCTCCAATCCTCGCATGTCCTGTAATGGCTGGCTGTTTCCATATTTGATTAAATACTCATGTTAAATCCTATTCACTGGGATCTCACTTTCTGAAGGCCCAGAATTTTCCAGATCATCAATTTCTGTTTTCTTTGTACCTAAGAGTCCACTTCTCAATTTATCTCATTCCTCTCACATTTTACTATAGGCATTAAAGAGCAGCCAGGCTACATTTTCTACATTTAATTTGGAGATTTCCTCAGCTAAGTATACCTGGTTGTCACTTTTAAATTCTAACTTCCTTCCAACAGCAGTACACAATTTCGCAAGACTCTGTGCCACTGTAAAACAAAGGTCACCTTCCTTCCAGTTTGCAATGGCACATTCCTCATTTTTAAAGCATCATTAGAGGTATCTTTAGAATCCACATTTCTACATCAACAGTCTCTTCAAATCATTCTAGGCCTTCTCTATCAAGGTCCTCACAATTCTTTCCAAAATCTTCTCCTTATCCATTTAAAGAGCTGTTCCAACATGTTTGGTGCTTGAAAACCACAGCACCCCACTTCTCTGGTATCAAAATCTGTATTAGTTCGCTAAAGCTACTGAATGCAATATACCAGAAATGAAACTGCTTTCATAAAGGGAATTTATTATGCTACAACTTTATAGTTCTAAAGACTGTGAAAATGTCCAAATTAAGGCACCAACAAGAGATTACCATCACTCAAGAAAGGTTGATGCTGTCCAGATGCTGTCTGTCAGCTGGGAAGACACATGGCTGGCATCTGCTGGTCCTTGTTCCCAGTTCCGTTGCTTCCAGCTTGTGATACCAGTGGTTTCCTCTCTAAGAGTCTGTGGGCCTTCAGCTCCTTTGGAACACAGCTCTGGGTTCTGATTTGCATAGCATCTCATGGGAAGGCACATGGCTCTGCCCGTGTCTCAGCATCTACTCTCTCTGTCAGCACTCCAAGCATCTCCAAACAGATGTCTCTAACAGATCTGAAATAACTGTTCTCCAAGTGTCTGTATCTGAGGTTTCTTCAAAATGTCTCCCCTTTTAAAGGACTCTAGTAAACTAATCAAGACCCACCCTGAATGGGCAGAGTCACATCTCCATCCAATCAAAAGTTCACACCCACAATTGGGCATGCCACATCTCTGTGGAGAT
>PVIY010039997.1:0-22700 GCA_004026745.1 Myrmecophaga tridactyla
TCGAGAAGGTTCTCTCAATCCCTTGATGTTAATTCTCAGCTCATTCTAGGGTTTTTTTCCGTCCCTTGATGCTGAATCTCAGTTCATTCCAGGTTCTCTGTCCCATGTTGCCAGGAAGGTACACATCCCTGGGAGTCATGTCCCATGCAGAGAGGGGAAGGGTGGTGAGACTGCTCATCATGTTGGCTGGAGAGAGAGGTGTTGGCCACCTTTTGATCCATGTTTCAGCCAACCACCCAAACAAGTTGTAAAAACCCTTTCTAACCCTTGAGCTACAATGCTGAATGCAGAATCTCTGCTTAGTGGACCCATATCAATAAATCCAACTTTATATTCCTTCAACCATTATTCCACACTCTTAATAACTATTCCCACACATATCCCCCTGATTTCTATCTATATAAATTGGAGAACTTATGCAGTTCTTCTGGAACACCTCCTCATGGGTCACACTTTGTACATCACCTTTTGGGGCCATTTGGGACTTTTTTCTTGAGGAAAAGAGGAATGGTGGGCATGGTCACAAAAAGAATTAGAAGTGTCTTTCAAGCCAATTACCTCAGTGCATTCTGTTGTAGTTTCATCTGATGAAACAGAGATCTCAAGTCTGTGACTACAGGAAATAAGATTTTCTTTCAGGGCATACATAGAAACTTTTACAACTTTCAAAAGATTCAAGTTGCAAATTTGAAGCCTTCAGTTCATTCCTTTCCCTCATAACTGTATCCAGCTATCTAAGAACAACAAGCCAACATCATTATACCTCTTAATTCCATAAAAGTCTGAAGTGTCAAAAACACATTGACCCTTTTTAAAACTTCAACTTCTGTGTGAGACTAAAGGGAGAAATGTTTATTTGGTGTAAAATTTTTATTTTGACTAATGCATTTCCTAATTTAACATTTATGGTCAGTTTAATTGAGCACCATAAGTACATGAAACGTTGAATAGGGCATGAGATTTTGTAGGTTTTTCCAGGTTATTGTGATTCCCTGATAAACCCCAGAGTGATATGAACAGTGAATAAAGAAGTATTTGCAAAGTTCCCTTGGGAAAATGTGGAGAAAGAGGGAAATATTCAACTTCCCCATTTGGAGAATTTCTGATATTCTCGCAAGCAATGGGGACAACCACATCAATAGGCCAAGCCCTCTATCTTGGGGTTTGCCACTATGAAACTTATCCCTGCAAAGGAAGAGCTAAACCTACTTAAAATTATGCATGAGTCACCACCAGAAAACCTATTTTGTTGCTCAGACAGGGTCTCTCTCTCTCTAAGCTGACACAGCAAGTGAATTCACTGCCTTCCCCTCTTCTATGTAGGATATGACTCCCAGGGCTGTAAACCTCCCTGGCAACATGGGACAGAAATCCTGGGATGAGCTGGGACTCAGCATCAAGGGATTGAGAAAACCTTCTCAAACAAAAGGGGGAAGAGAAAAATGAGACAAACTAAGTGTCAGTGACTGAGAGATTTCAAACAGAGTCGAGAAGTTATCCTGGAGGTTATTCTTACACATTATATAGATATCCCCTTTTTAGCTGCACAGGACTGAATGAGGAGAGAGGAAAGTAGGATCCAGGGTAGACATTTCCTACCTGATATTTTCCTTTTTCTTTGATTCAACATTTGTGGAGTCCTTCTTCAGTCTGTACCATCCTTCAGAGCTCCACACAAGTGGAATTTATTCTTTATTCTCTAAATTTCTGAGAAGGCTTTTTCATGTGATTTCTTATGTTATCATGTTGATGATATCTCCCTCAAATTCTTCTTTATGCTCACTCGTCTTCTTAGTATCTTGTAGCTCTATGTTCATAGTTTCCTTCATCTCCAACAGTTTTGTGAATTCTCTCTCCCCACTTCACCAGGGAGGCACTTTTGCATGCAACATGTTTCAGCAGCTTGTGTTCTGTATTGGTTCTCTGAAGCTTTGGTCCCTGTGCTTGGATATGCATGGAGATTTTGCTCTCCACTGAGAGTGGCTCTATAGTCTGCACGGGCAGCAATGAGCATGCTGCCTGTGCATGTCTCCCAAGTTATGCAGAGCCAACTGAGGAGGAGGGTCCTGGACTGGTAGGTCAGAACAAGTATTTCCTACCTGATTTTGGAGATTATTTTTCTTCAATTCAGCATTGTGGAATTCTCTACTCTATTATCCTCCAGATAATTAAGTGGGATTTGTCCTTTTACTTGTATATTCTGAAGGGAGATATTTTCAGTGGTTTTGTTCTATCACCATGTTGAAGATGTCACCACACAGTTTTGGTTTTAAATCAACCCAGAGTCTTGCTCTGTGACAAGTGGTGATACCAGCAGAGAGGCTGCAGCCTTGCCTCCTACCCAGGTGATGTTCTACTCATTTCCAGCCCATGCCTTCCCTTCTTTGAGCTTCCCAACATGGGTGCTAGTTCCTATTCAAACTGTGTGCATGACTGGACACTTGGTGAGCAAACCTGAACAAAAAAGTTCATTTTTTTTTTACCCAAAATTATTCCATTAATGCTTACTTACAGATTTATTTGGCTTTTTTTTTTTTACCATTTTGCAGCTCTTCTCATTTCTTTCTGAAAATTAGTTTTCATATATTTTCTCTATGGTTACCATGGGACTAAATTTTAGCAGTCTAAATCTATAACAACCATATTTGAGTTGATTCCAATTTATCTTCAGTAATATATATATATATATACACTGTTCCTATGTACCCTTCTACACCCCATTGTTTATTGTGCTTGTTACAAATTATATCTCCATATATTTTGTCTGAAACCATCAATTTATGATACTTCTATGCATTTGAATTTTAGCCTGTAGAAAGGAAGAAATGGCATGACATAACAAATAATACATTAAAATAGTACTGACAATTATAATTACACATATAGATAACTTCACCAGAGGTTTTTATTTCTTTATGCTGCTTTAATCCACTGTACTGTGTCCTTCCTTTCCTGTCTGAAAAATTTCTTTTAGCATTGCTTGTAGGTCAGCTTTAGTGTTCACAAATTCCCTCAGCTTTTTTTGGAGGGTGAATATCTTAATCTCCCTCTCATTGTTGAAGTAAATTCGTGGCATATAGAAAATCCTTGGTTGACAATTGTTTCTCCTGGACTTTAAACATTTTCTTCCATTGCCTTCTTGCCTCCATGACTTCTGATGAGAAATAAGCACTTAATCTTATTGGGATTCCCTAGTACATTACGCACTGCTTTTCTCTTGCAGCTTTCAGAACTCTCCTTGTCCTTGGCATTGAACAATTTGTTTACTATGCAATTGGGTATAGCTGTCTTTAAATTTATCCTATTTGGGGTTCTTTGAGCTTTCTGAATGTGAATATTCATTTCTTTTTGTTAAATGTGGGAAGTTTCTACCATTATTTATTTGAATAAATAAGATTTATTCTGCCCCTTTTTATCATTCTTTTCCTTCTGGAACCCCCATATTGCATGTATCAGTAAGCTTGATGGTGTCCCATAGTTCTCTTAGGCTCAGTTTTTCTTTTTTATTCTTTTGTCTTTCTGTTCCTCAGCCTGTATCATTTTGATGGTCTTGTCTTCAAGTTCACTGGTTCTTTCTTCTGCTACTTCCAATTTGCTTTTGAAACCATCTAGGAATATTTCATTTCAGTTACCATGCTCTTCAATTCCAGAATTTCTCTGGAGAGATTCCCATATTGTTCATTCATTGCTATCCTCATATCCTTTAGTTTTTCTTCTTGTTTTCCTTTAGCTCCATGAGCATATTGACTGTCATTATTTTAAAGTCATAATCTGTAAATTCAAAGTCTGGTCCCTTTCATTGATTGATTCTGGATTTTTATCATGTTCCTTTGGATAGGGTAACATTTCCTGTTTCTTTGTTTGTCTTGTTAGTCTTTTGTTACACAATATACATTTTAATATTTTAAAGTACTAACACTAGGACTTACTACTTGGGCTGCCCCTTAAGTTTGTGTCTAGCTCATAGTATGACAGAGATTACCTTGAATGCTTGGAGCTAATAAAAACAAATGAACTAATATAAAAAGCAACATTCACTCCCCTTGTAAATTGCATCTACTATGGATAATGGGATCCTTCAGAACTTAGCACTCCTATCAAGCAGATCAGCCTGAGGCAAATAAGTGTTGGGTTCTCTCTGTCTTATCTGAGCCTGCTTGGACCCAGATCTAGGGAACCTGTTTCTTCTCCTGTACCTGTGCTTGCTAGAGGCCCCAGGGATCACTCTTTACCATCAACAGCAGTGTGAGCAAATGTTTTTTCTATTTCCTTTGAAGCAGAACTCCTCGCCCTCCTGGGTGCTCTTTAGAGCTAAGGCAGGTAGTGCTCGGGCTCAAGCCATTTCAACTTGATTGTTAGTCATGTTTTTTTTCCCAGCTGTGTGCAAGGAGCTTCTTTGTTTTCAGAAGAAAGTTTGAGAGGGAATGCCTGAGACATGTTCCTTAGCTCAGTCTCTCAGATTTCCACCACTTAGATTGAAACTGACAAGCATGCACTCTCCAGGGGCCACTTCCCTTTCTCTGCAACAGCGCCAGTGATCCACAATGGGATTGCAAGCTGGCTCCACTCATGCTGTGGGAGGGGGTGGGGGAGGGGCCAGCAAGGATATCAGGAGTATCTTCTTCAGCTTTTTTTTTGGGCATGAGCAGGCTCTGGGAATCAAATCTGGGCCTCTGGCATTGTACACAAGAACTCTTTCTTTTTGCTTTTGATGCTACCTTTTTCTTAATTCAGCACTTACTCCACTAGTTCTGCCATTTAATTGCTGGCTATAGTTTTTAAGATTGTTACTGTCTTTAAGATTCTTCTGCATCCTTTGCCTCAGTGGGGCTGGAACAATGGCTGCCCTTAGGACCACCACCAGTGATCAGAATGTAGCTGATGAAAAGTAGAAATCTGGGATCAGGTCACACATCCTTGGAATTTGGAGGACTAATTCTTTATGTTCTAATCTGTCATCAACAAGCAGAGCCAAGAGGCCTGAGTTCCAGTCCCCAATGTTGAATGCCACAAGGCTGGGGGAAAGAGTGTGTTAGCTGTTCCAGGGAGGTTGAAACTCACCAGTCTTTATCACAAACTTCCATCTTCTTCCTCCTGCTCTTCCCTGGATGCTATACTAGACTCTGTAGTGTCAGATTGGTTGATTCAGATAGTTCCTTCCAGTTAAATAGTTGTTTTGGTGGAGGGATTGATTCTGGAGCCTCCTAATACACCATCTTGCCATAATCCTCCCGCTCATTTCTTTATATTCCACTGCATGGATTTACCACAGTTTGTTTATCCATTCCTTTATTCAAAGACATCTTGATTGATTCCAGTTTTTGTGATTATAAATAAAACAGCTATAAACATTTGTGTACAGGTTATCATGTGGATTATCATGTGTCTATCAAGTTTGATATCATGTGGTTGATACCATGTGGTTGATATAATGTGGTTATCAAGTTTTTAAATTAACTGAGTAACCTAGGAGAGAGATGGCTGGATTGTATGATAAAGCTGTTTATCTTTGTAAGAAATTTCCAGACTACCTTCTAAAGAGGCTGTACCACTGTGCATTCCTGCCAGAAATGAATGAGAGTTCCTATTGCTCCACATCCTGCTATTGTAATAGGTGGGTAGTGGTATCTTGTTTTAATTTGCATCTCCCTAATGACAACTGATTTTGAGCAGCTTTTCATATGCTTATTTTCCATCTGTGTATCTTCTTTGATAAGGTATCTGTTGGGATATTTTGACCATATTCTAAATTGGATTTTTGCTTGCTTATTATTAGATTTTAAGAATTCTTTGTTTATTTGAATAGAAGTCCTTAATGAGATGTGTTTTTTAATTTTTTTTATTTTTTAAACATAACAACCTACAAAAATGTACGTTCTTACCGTATAATCATTCCATTTTTGGTATATAATCAATAACTCAGAGTATCATCACATACTTGTGTATTCATCACCATGATCATTTCTTAGAACATTTTCATCAATTCAGAAAAAGAAGAAAAAAGAAAAAAACTCATACATACCATACCCCTACCCCTCCCTCTCATTGATTGCTAGAATTTCAATCTACCCAATATATTTTAGCTTTCATTTCCCCTATTTTTTCTATACCCCTTATCACTCCCTTTCATTGATCACTAACATTTCAATCTACTAAATTTATTTTAACATTTGTTCCTTCTATTATTTATTTATTTTTAATCCCTATGTTTTACTCATCTGTCCATACCGTAGATAAAAGGAGCATCAGACACAAGGTTTTCACAATCACACAGTCACATTGCGAAAGCGATATCATTATGCAATCTTCTTCAAGAAACATGACTACTGGAACACAGCTCTACATCTTCAGGCACTTCCCTCCACCTTCTCCAACATACCTTAACTAAAAAAGTGATATCTATATAATGCATAAGAATAACCTCCAGGATAATGTCTCAACTCTGTTTGGAATCTCTCAGGCATTGACACTTTATTTTGTCTCATTTCTCTCTTTCCCCTTTTGGTCTAGAAGGTTTTCTCAATCCCTTAATCCTGGGTCCCAGTTCATTCTAGGATTTCTGCCCCATGTTGCCAGGAAGGTTGACACCCCGGGAGTCATGTCCCAATGTAAAGAGGGGAAGGGCAGTGAGTTTTCTTGTCATGTTGGCTGAGAGAGAGAGGCCACATCTGAGCAACAAAAGAGGTTCTCTGGGGTGACTCTTGGGCCTAATTTTAAGTAGGCTTCACCTGTCCTTTGCAGGGATAAGTTTCATATAAATAAACCCCAAGACTGAGGGCTCAGCCTATTGCTTTGGTTGTCCCCACTGCTTGTGAGAATATCAGGAATTCTATGAAGTGTGTTTTGCAAATACTTTCTTCTAGTCTGTGGCTTCTCTTTTCATTCTCTAAACTGTCTTCTGCAAGGCAGATTTTAAAAATTGGTAATGTCTAATTTACCAATTTTTTATTTTATGGATCGTGTTTTTGATGTTATAGCTAAAATGTCTTCATCAAATTCAAGATTACTTAGATTTTCTCCTATGTTAACTTCTAGAATTTTTATAACTTTGTGTTTTACATCAAGGACTATGATTCATTTTAAGTTTATTTTTGTGAAAACTGTAAGGTTTGATTTTTTTTGCATATACATATCCAATTGCTCCAGCAACATTTGTTGAAAAATTATCCTTGCTGCATTGAATTGCTTTTTCTCCTTTGTCAAACATTAGTTAGCTATTTTTGTTTGGGTATATTTCTGGGGCATCCATTCAGTTCCATTGATGTATTTTTCTGTTCTTTCACCAATTCTATGCTGTCTCTACTGCTGTAGCTTTATATTAAATTTGAAATTCGGTAGTGTGAATCTTCCAAGTTGTTCTTCTTCCTCAGTTTCATGTTGGCTATTCTTGTTCTTTTGCCATTCCATATAAAACTTATAGTCATTTTGTGGGTATTTACAAAATAACTTGTGATTTGTTATTGTGATTACATTGAATCTAAAGATCAAGTTTTGATGAACTGACATCTTCTCATCCATAAACACAAAATATCTCTCCATTTATTTAGAACTTTTTAATTTCTTTCATCAATGTTTCATTCTTAGACTTAAGCTTCAATATTTCATTTTTAATCCTTTGCAAACAAAAAAGCTATTTCTTCTTTCCTAATCTATATGTACTTAATTTCCTTTTCCTGTCCAATTATCCCAGCTAGGACTTCTAATATGATGTTGAATAGGAGTGATGATATTAGGGGTTAAGGGCCCAGCTTCTCACCATAAATTATGTTAGCTCTAGATATTTTTTGGATGCTCTTTATAGAGTTGAAGAAGTTCCTCTCTATTCCAAGTTTGCCAAAATTACTTATTTTGAATGGATGTTAAATTTTTTGAAATGCCTTTTTTGCATCAGTTGATGTGATCATATAAAAATTTTTTTAGCTTTTTAAATAATGGATTACATTGATTGATGTTCTATTATTGAACCAGCCTTCCATACCTGGAATAGACCCCACTTAGCATTGATGTATAATTTTTAAATTTGATTTGCTCATATTTTAATGGAGATTTTTGCCTCTATGTTAATGACAGATATTGTTTTATAGTATCTGTTCTAGTTTGTCAGCTGCTGGAATGCAACACACCAGAGACAGATTTTCTTTTAATAAGAGGGGATTTATTTCATTAGTTCTTCAGAGGAAAGGCAGCTAACTTTCAGCTGAAGTTCTTTCTTATGCAAGAAGGCACAGGGTGATCTCTGCTGGCCTTCTCTCCAGGCCTCTGGGTTCCAAAAACTTTCCCTGGGGTGATTTCTTTCTGCATCTCCAAAGGCCTGGGCTGAGCTGTGAGTGCTGAGATGAGGTAGGCTGAGCTGCTTGGGCTGTGCTACATTGCATCCTCTCATTTAAGCACCAGCCAATTAAGTCAAACATCATTCATTGCAGCAGGCATGCCTTCTAGCTGACTGCAAATGTAGTTAGCAACAGATGAGGTTCATGTATCATTGGCTCATGTCCACAGCCACAGAACTAGGTGCCTTCACCTGGCCAAGTTGACAACTGAATCTAACTACCACAGTGTCATATCTTGTAATATCTTTATTTCCTTTTGCTATTAAGGAAATGCTGCCCTCATAGACTGAGTTAGGAAGCATTCTCTCTGACTCTATTTTCTGGAAGATTTAAGAATCTATACAGTTTCTTCCTTAAATTTTTGGCAGAATTCACAAGGGAAACCATCTGGGTTTGGTGGGGTTTTCTTGGAAAGTTATTAATTATTGGTTTAATTTATTTGATAGATATAGGCCTATTCAGGTTATCTATTTCTTTTTCTATGGGTTTTCATAGTTTGTGTTTTTCAAAGAATTTGTCCATTTCATCTAAGTTTTCTAATGTGTATGCATAGAGCTGTTCATCACAATTCTTTATTATACTTTAAATTCCCAGGGGATCAGTAGTTATGATCACTTTTTCACTTCTGACATTGTTAATTTATGTCTTCTTTATTTTTCTCTTAGTTAACTTTCTAGAGGTTTATCAACTTTATAGATCTTTTTAAAGAACCATATTTTCATTAGATTGATTTTCTCTATGGTTTTCTTTTCTTCAAATTCATTGATTTTATGCTCAAATTTGTATTATTTCTTGACTTTTGCTTGCTTTAGGCTAAAATCATTCTTATTTTCCTAGATTCCTTAGGTGGAAGCTTAAATCATGTTATTAGATCATTCTTATTTTCTAATTTATGTATTTAATGCTATAAATTTTTCCTTAAGTACTACTTTTTTTTTACATTCCACATATTTTGATAAGTTGTTTTTCAATTAAATTTAACTCCAAGTATTTTAAGTTTTCTTTGGAGACTTCTTTGATCCATGTGTTATTTAGAAATATGTTGTGTAATCTCTGTATTTGAGGATTCTTCATCTATTTTTTTGTTTTGATTTCTAGTTTACTTGCATTGCTGTCTGGAAACTTACTTTGTATGACTTCTATTCTTCTTAATTTGGTATTTAAGTATAGGTGAATAGAACCGTGAACTGAATATGGAGTCCAGCTATAAACCCATGTATATACAATCAAATGATTTCAACAAATGTTACTGAACAACAGGATAGTTGAATGGAAAATAAAATTAGCCATATCCCCTTCCTCAAACCATGGTCAAAATTAGATGTGGCTCATAGAATTAAATGTAATGGCTAAAACAACAAATCTTCTAAAAGAAAATGTAGGAGAATATCTTTATAATCTTGATGAAGGTAATGAAGTGTTAGAAAGAATATAATTTTTCTCCAACTACAAAAGAAAAAAGATCAATTGCACTTCATGAAAATTAAAAATTTCTATTCATCAAAAAACACAAATAATAAAAGAAATAAGCAAGATGGACAACTGGAAAAGGTGCCCACCTAATAGTTTATGTCACATTTACCATTTTACTCAAAGCAGAGAATTGTCCCAGTATTGCTGCTCTAGCTCCAGGGAAAGAGTCATTTGAACCCTGGCTGGAGGAAAATACTAGACAGCCACATGCAAAAAGGAAAGTGGTTGATGAAAAAAAGGTTTAAAGGTCCTCAGTGTTTTCAAAGTAAACACTAGCTAAATAATATTGGTGAAATGTTTCAGAACTCTGAGGCAGGACTGTGGGAATACTATGAACTATAAGGACTATTTGGGTCAAAAATTTAACTGTATTTATGTTGGTCCTGAAATTTTTATTATGGATAGCATTAGCAAAATAGGAACAAATATAGGAAATATGGATCAGCATTGTCTGGAAAAAAAATTTTAGGGGGGGTGTCCAAGACAGAATACTTCAGCTGAAGCTCTCAATATCAGGTCAGAGGAAAGAACCCCCCCACTTCACCACACACATACACCTAATTTATTTTATTTAATACAAAATAAAGTTTATTGTCCTTGGTTAGTTACAACATGTCATTATATTAAAAAAAAACTCCAAACCAATAGTCATTGAAAAGCAATATAAATATTCACTTTTTTTCCTAAGAGTAGCTCTTGGCCCTTTTCAATAGGAAACTGAATTAACCTTTATAGGGCCTGTGGTAGAGTAAATTATGAACCTCAATTTGAACATGTTCCTAAACTTAATCTGCATTTCTGGGTGTGTGAACCAATTGTAAATAGGATCTCTTGAAGATGTTATTTTAGTTAAGGTGTGCTCCAACTGAATAAAGTTGGGTGTTAATCCATATTACTGTAGTCCTTTATAAGCAGAAGAAATTCAGACATAGTCAGCTAAGGCCACAGGAAGAACCCAAAAGTCAAGAGGAACCTGGAAGAGAAAGGAGAAGACATTGTTATGTGAGGAGATCAGAGAGTTAAGCCAAGGAACCCCAAGGACTGTAGACAAGCCAACACCAGAACACTACCAACTCTGTGAGGAAGGACTAGGCTCCAAAACCATGAGAGAATTTGTGTTAAGCCAAAATCACTGTGCACTATTTGCCGTAGAAGCTCAGGAAAACTAAGACAAGGTCCTTCAATTATGCAGCTCTGCCCAGTATTCTGACCACCAATAACAGTAAAATCCTGTGCCTGGAAGCTGACCATGCAACTACAAGGAGTTATGCCATGTAACATGGTAGTAAAGGAGGTAAAAGTGGAAATACTTAATTTTTAAAAATTAAGTAAACTGATAGATAATACAAAATAAATAACAGTTATTGGGCACTTACCACAAAATAACTCTATTATGTATGCACCATTTTTATCATCTCTTTTTCAAATATAGGAAAATCAAGCTCCAGAGATGATAACACAGTGGTGGAGCCAGAATTCAAAGCTGTCTTATGATGGAGGTATGCGTCATCATTGGTATATTACATATGACCTGTCTGCTTAATTTCTTTAAGAGTTAAGAACAGTAGAAACTAACTCAGACCAACTTAAGCAAAAGTAAGTTTACTAGAATGATATTAAGAACTCAAAGAACTAACAAGAAATTGGAGAAGCAGGCTAGAAATGGACAAAATGGGTGTTGTAGCAAGATTAGTTTGATTAGGATACTGACATGTTGATTGACTGGAACTCAGCCACTTTCAGTCTTTTTGGCCCTATGTTTGAGATTCAAAATCTGGACCCAGAACATTCAGGTAAACTAAATGAGGTTATGTATCTTTGGTTAGAAGATAGATAGACTTAATATAAAGGACAAAGGTAGTTCTTTGAAAGAAAATCAGCAACATTAGGATGGGCTGGGTTGTCAAAAAGAAATATATGTCTATTAGACTCCATGCTTATGGCTGTCCAGCATCTACCCACCTTTCTTACAATACACTTCCTTCTAATAATGTCCCTCCCTAAAAAGCTACAATTTCTTTATGTACAGCACAAAAAAGCTTCTTCCACTTTCCAACATCTCATTTGTCACTTTATCAAGCTCTAATTCCAATTCTTCCTCTAGATCCATTATAATCATGTCTCAATATTCTTGAACCTATGAATTAAATTTAGCCAACATAATCAATTTATGAATAGTTTTGGAAGAAATAGAATATATATTAATTATAATATATGGGTAAATATCCATTACCAGCAAGAAAAGACATATTCGTAAAGACCAAATTTCTCAGTTCTGATGCTGGGCTTGAGGTTATGTCTAGTATTTGTTACTTCCTCCATATCCATTTAATGTTCTCTTTACTTTCTACCAGCATCTCAGAGGTTGAGGCTCATTGCTCAGTAGTGTGCCCAAACTTTAATTCTTGGCTGTCTGAGCCCTTCAGTGTTCTTCCTGAGAAGAGTCGTATTGATTTACATTCTGGTACCAGCCCCTTTATCTAGGTAATTACTACAGAATGATTTCCTATAATAATCCCCACTTCACCAATGGGGACTCTGCTAATCAGACATGAGGCAATTTGCCAAAGTTCCCATAACCAGTAAACAGTAGAGCCAAGGTTTGAACTCAGGTACCTCTGACTGCAAGCTCACTCTGATATGACAAACTGTCTCCTTGAATAAATAGGTAGGGGAAGGAAATAAAGGAACCACAAAAGAAGGAGATGTTCCTGTGATAGGCCCACAATCATCAAATAGCAGACTAATTATGGAAGCATCTGGGAGATGGAAAGAAGATTGCTGCCACAACAAGGTGGGGGAAGGGGGATAAAAACTGAGCCAAACCCTTGCAAAATCTCACCTTGCAAAGTTAATCATTTTCAGAGCATAAAACAAATAAGAGATAGTGGGGAGTAAAAATCAACTTAGACTCTGTGGGGGGTGTTTCATGTCAGGTTCTGGGAAGTGTGGTGCATCAGAGAGAGTAACCCTTATTTCTCCAGGCTGCAGAAGGAGACAGTTATACCTGACTTGCTTTACTTTCTCTTCCCTACTTTATTGTTCTCCATAGTACTCATCACTATCTAACACCTATATATTTTACTTATTTTGTTTACTGTCTTCTCATACTCCATGCAGGAATGTAAGCTCTGTGAGGAGCAAGGATTTTTGTTTTGTTTTCTGGCTACCACATCCAAGACATTGGAACAGACACTTGATAGGCTCTCCATAAATGTTTGTTGAGTAAATGAATGAATGTATCATTAAGGAGGGTTGTGATTCCCCTTCTGTTGGATGGTTGGGGCTCCAATACCCACTTACAACTTTCCAACTGGCTCCTTGGGAACTCATGGGTCCTTCAAGAAAACTGGTAAGACTTTCTTACTGCTTTTATTTATTGCCTTATATTTAGCTTCTGGATGGCCTCCTTCTGCAGGATGAAAATAGCTTTGGAAAGAGACCAGTACTACTGGCACTGCCCTTTTTCCTACCATTGCCTAGAGGGCAAGTAAGGTCCCATGTTAACTCAATCTTACATACTGGGATAAATCCCACGTGGTCACAAAACATTATTTTACTACGTTGCTGGATTCAGTTGGTTAGTGTTTTATCGAAAATCTTTGAGTATATATTCAAAAGGGATATTGATCTTTTGTTTTCTTTTCCTGTAGTCTTTGTCAAGGTTTGGTATCAGGGTAATACTGGCCCTATAAAATGAGTTAGGAACTGTTTCCTTCTCTTCAATTTTTGCAAGAGTTTGAGAAGGAATGGCATTAACTCATCTTTAGATGGTTGGTAGAATTCACCAGTGAAGTCATATGGACATGGACATTTTTCTTGGAAGTTTCTTGAATGCTGATTCAATCTCTTTAGTTTTATAGGTCTATTCAGATTTCTTCTTGAGACACTTTTGGTAGTTTAAGTGTTTCTAGGAATTTGTTCATTTCATCTAAGTGACCTAAGGTGTTAACATACAATTGTCCATAATATACTCTCATAATCCATTTTATTTCTAAAGGGTAATGTAAAGTAATTTCTTCACTTTAATTACTGATTTTAGCAATTTTGTTCTTCTCTCTTGTTCTTTGGTCAATTTAGCAAAAGATTTGTGAATTTGTTTGATCTTTCCAAAGAAGCATCTTTTTAAAATATTTTTTAATGTAAAATATAGCATACATACAAAAAGAGCAATAAATTTCCAAGTACATTTTGACAAGTAGTTATAGAACAGATTTTAAAGTTTGGCATGGATTGCAGTTCCATGATTTTTTGTTTTTTTTCTTCTAGCTGCTCCAAGACACTGGAGACCAAAATAAATATCAATATAATGATTCAGCAGTCATATTCATTTGTTAAGTCCTAGTATCTCTGTTATACTCCTCCTCTTCTTTTTTTCTCTTTTGTGAAAAATAACTTATATACAAAAAAAGCAATAAATTTCCAAAGTACAGTACAACATTGGTTGTGGAACAGATTTCAGAGTTTAAGACAGGTTAAAATTCCACAGTTTTAGGTTTTTACTTCTGACTTCCCTAAGACACTGGAGACTAAAGAAATATCAATATAGTGATTCAGCCATCACATTCATTTGTTAAACAATACCTTCTCTGTATAACTCCACCATCACCATCTTTCTCCCATTCTTTAGGGGTATTTGGGCTGTGCCCATTTGAACTTTTTCATGTTAAAAGGGACTGTTGATAATATGGGATAGGGGTATAGAACTAGTTGATATTCTGGAAAGGCTGTCCCTCTGTATTTCAGGACTTATCTTGTTCAGGGACTCATCTGGATCAAAGAACCATCTTTTAGAGTTTTTTTTATGCTCTCTATTGTTTTTCTCTCCTCTATTTTATCTTTACTATAATATTTATTATTTACTTCCTTATTCTTCCTTTGGACTAGTTTTCTTTCCGTTTTCTAGTGTCTTAAAGCGGAAATTTAGATGATTGATTTGAGATTGTTCTGTTTAAATGTAGGTGCTTTTGGTTGTAAGTTTCCCTCTGAGCACTCCTTTTGCTGCATTTCATATGTTTTGGTATATTATGTTTTTGTTTTAATTTATCTAAGACATTCTCTAATTTTACTTGTGATTTTTCTTGGATCCATTGGTTATTTAAGAATGTCTTGTTTAATAGATATGTAGCTGTAAATTATTCAGATTTCCTCCTGTTACTAATTTTTAATTTCATTCCATTGAATTTGGAGAATGTTATTTATATGATTTCAAACTTTTTAAATTTATTGAGATTTGTTTCGTGGTATAACATATGATCTATCCTGGAATATGTTTTTTTGGAAAGTTGAGAAGAATATGTATTCTGCTATTGTTGGGTTATGTATTATACATATATATATGTCTGTTAAGTCTAGTTCAAGTTTTCTATTCCCTTCCTGAACTTCTGTCTAGTTGTTGTGTTCATTATTTTTTATTTATTTATTTATTTATTTATTTATTTTTACATGGGCAGGCACCGGGAATCGAACCTGGGTCCTCTGGCATGGCAGGCAAGTGTTCTTGCCTGCTGAGCCACCGTGGCCCGCCCTGTGTTCATTATTAAAAGTGAGATATTGAGCTCTCCAGATATTGCTGCAGAAATCTCTATTTTTCTTTCTTCAACTCTGTCTGGTTTTTTGGGCACATATATTTTGGGACTCTGTGTTTATAATTATTATACCTTTTAAGTGATTAATCTTTTTTTCAATATAAAATGTCCTTCTTGTTTCTTGTAACAATTTTTTACTTAAAGTCTATTTCATCTGATAAGAATATAGTTACCCAGGGTTTCTTTTGGTTACTGTTTGCATAGAATATGTTTTTATCCATCCTTTTAGACAGCACATAGCTGCATCATTTTTTTAAATACACTCTGCCAATCTCTAACTTTTAATTGGAGAATTTAATCTGTGTATATTTAATGTAATATCTGAAAAGTAAGGACTTACACCTGCCATTTTCTTATTTTTATATGCTTTATATTTTTTTTTGTTTCTCTATTCCTCAACTAAGATCTTCTTTTGTATTAAATAAGTTTTATGTATCATTTAAATGCCCTTGTCATTTCTTTTACTATATATTTTTGTGTTCTTTTCTTAGTATTTTCCCTGTGGATTATAATTAGTGTTTCAATTTATAACTATTGAGTGTACTTGAATACCAAACTGTGGCCCATCAACATAAATTTATAGTTTTTGTTTTGTGCTATGTTTTAAATAATATAAAAACAGCAGTTACAAACCAAAAATACAGTAATATTGACTTTCACATTTATCTACACAGTTCATTTGCTGGTGTTTCTTAATTCTTTCTGTGGATTTGAAATAGTCACGTTTGCCATTTCATTTCAGACTGAAGGAGTTCCTTCATTATTTCTTATAGGTCAGGTCTACTAGCATTAAATGTGCTCAGCTTTCCCTCCCACCTTCTTTTTTCTAGTTTTTTTTTTAATTAAAGAAAAACAGTTTATTCACACACCATACAATCCATCCTAAGTATACAATAATGGCTTTTGGTATAATCACATAGTTATACATTCACTACCACAGTCGATATGAGAATATTTCATTCCCCACCTTCTTTTTTGAGGGATACTTTTTCTGGATACAGAATTCTGTGCTGAAAGTTTTTGTTTTTGTTTTTACCAGCACTTTGTATATGTCTTTACACTATTCTGGACCCCATGATTTCTGATGAGATTGAATCTCCCAACAAAGAAAAGTTCAGTACCAGATTGGCTGTTCATCTTATTGAGGATTCCTTATGAGTTGCTGCTCTCTTGCTGCTTCTAGGATTTTCTTTTTGTCTTTGTCTTTTGACAGTTAAATACAATGTGATGCAGTATGGACCTCTTTGAGTTTAGTCCACTTGAGGTTCATTGAGCTATTGGATGTGTAGATTCATGTATTGCATCAAATTTTGGAAGTTTTCAGCCATTGTTTTACCAAATATTCTTTCTGCCCCTATCTCTCTCTCTTCTCAGTCTGGGACTTCCGTTATGCATATATTGGTACAATTATTCATGTACAATAGGACTATTAAGCTCTAGTAATTTTTTTCATTCTTTTTCCTTTCTACTCAATTAACCTGCCTTCAAGTTAACTGATCTTTTCTTCTGCCTGCTCACATCTACTGTTGAGCTCCTCGAGTGAATTTTTTCATTTACACGATTGTATTTTTTAACTTCAGAATTTCGATTTGGTTCCTTTTTAGGATTTAACTTAATTCTCTATTTAGTGAGACATCATTCTGAGAGTTTGCTTCAGTCAATTGTCCTAAGTTTCTTTTAATTTGGGTGGCATATCTAAAATAGTTGTTTTAATATCTTTGCCTCATAAGTCATGGATAGCTTCTATTAATCCCTTGTTTACTGTATATGAGATATAGTTTCCTGTTTCTTTGCATACCTTGTAGTATTTTTTTATTGAGAACTGGATATTTTGAATATTATAATGAAACAATTCTGAAAATAAGATATTTGTCCTTCCCTGGGTTTTGTTATTGCTACCTATTTAAATTGTTTGTTTTTAAAGACTTTTCTGGGCTAATTTTGTAAATGCTATGCTCTTTTTGTACATATCCTATAGAAATCTATTTTCCTTTAGCTTAGTTAACTAGCTTGGGAGTCAACCAATTACCTGATGAAAAATTTCATTAAATGCCTGGAACAAAAGAAAAACCTCTCTGTTTCCAGATGAGCTCTGTGTGTGTGTTGGGGCATGCCTTCATTTAGGTTATTTTTTGTATCAGGTGTGAGATAGAGGTCCTCGTTTATTCTTTCAGATATGTATATTTAGATCTCCCATCACCATTTGTTGAAGAGGCTGTTTTGTTCCAATTGATTGGACTTGGCTGTCTTGTCAAAAATGAATTGTCCATAAATGTTCAGGTCTGTTTCTGAATTCTCAATTCAGTTCCACTGATGAATATGCCTCTGTTTATGCCAGTGCCATGCTGTGTTGACCACTGTAGCTTTGTAATGTGTTCTAAAGACAGGCAGTGTGAGACCTCCAATTTCATTATTCTTTTTCAAGCTGTTTTTGGCTATTTGGGATCCCTTGCCCTAACAACTAAATTTGATAACTGGCTTTTCTAGTTCTTCAAAGTAGGACAGTGGAATTTCGATTTGGATTGTGTTGATTCTGTAAATCAGTTTGGGTAGAATTGACATCTTAAAGATATTTAGTCTTCTGATCCTTAAACACAGAATGTTCTACCACTTATTAGGTCTTCTTCAATTTCTTTTAGCAGTGTGTTGTAGTTTTTTTAAATACAGTGTATAGAAATACTACTGATTTTTCCATATTGATCTTGTTTCCCATAACTTTGTTGAACTCATTTGTTAGCTGTACTAACTTTGCCATAGTTTTTCAAGACTTTCTAAATATAGGATCATGTAATTGAAAACAGTGAAAGTTTTACTTCTTCCTTTTTATTTGGATGACATTTATTCTTTGTCTAATCGCTCTAAGTAGAAATTCTAGCATAATGTTGAATAGCAATGGTGACAGTGGGCATCCATGTTTTGTTCCTGATTGTAGAGGGAAAACTTTCAGTCTATCACCATTAAGTACAATGTTAGCTGTGGGTTTTTCATCATGTTGAGGAAATTTTCTAAGTGTTTTTATCAAGAAAAGATGCTGGATTTTGTCAAATGCCTTTTCAGTTTCAATCAATATCATGTGGTTTTTCCCCTTCATTTTGTTAATGTGATGTATTACACTAATTGGTTTTCTTTTGTTGAACCACTCTTGCATACCTGGGATAAAAACTAACTCGATCATATTGTATAGTTCTTTTAATATGCTGTTGGAATCAATTTGCAAGTACTTTGTTGAGGATTTTTGCATCTATGTTCATTAGAAGGGTTGGTGTGTAATTTTCTCTTCTTGTAGTATCTTTATCACTTTTTGATTTTAGGGTGATATTGCCTTTCTAGAATATAGAGTTAGATAGTGCTCTGTACTTTTCAATGTTTTGAAAGCATTTTAACAAGATTGGTATTAATTATTCTTGGAATATTTAGTAGAATTCATTTGTGAAACCATACGGTTTGTCAGTCTTTCCCAGCCAAAACAAGGCCAGGAAACCACGCTAGAGATGCAGACCAGTTCCAAAGGGTCCTGGGAGAAGGTCAGGAAAAAACATCAAAAAGCCTCTTTTCAAATCCCCAAGGCATGCTTTCCTGGCCTGTCCAGCAAATTCTGCTATTCAGCAACCTATTCCCTGTAGCACTAAGAAGGCACAGTATTTGTAGCTCTCTGGCATCTCTACCCCTGACACATGTCAAAACAATGGTATGGTAGCATATGTCCAAGATGGGTTATAGCAGTGGGACCCAGTGGTCTAAATTCACTGGCCAATAGCTGGAGCAGTATTAGGCTGTTTCCATCATTGTTCTTGGGGAAAAGGACTTCCATAGTCTTTCCAGTGTGCAGTAGCATGCTGCAAAGTGACTAAGCTGACCTAAAGCTGCTTGCCTTGAGGATGGGTGGTGGGTAGCAGGAGCCATGCCAAAATGATATGTTTACAGTTTTTTGCTACAGTTTCTCATTCCTTTTGTCATAATCTTCCTTGGATGCTGTACAGTACTCCCCTGGTCTCTGGAGCCCCAGAACTGTTGTTTTGGACAGTTTGTCTCTGTCCAGTAGCTGTTTGTGGAAGAGGAGTGAGTCTGTATCTCCTTACTCTGTCATCTTCCTATATTACAGCTTTGAAAAGCTTTATTCCCCAGAATATTTAATCCTCCAGACTTTCTTCCCAAGTGTTTTACTTAGTCTATTATTTGCCTTAACCATTATCCATCACCCCAGGCAGCAGCCACTAGTACATGTAACTTTAAATGGTTTTTAGAAGTGCTGCCTGGCTGGCCACCTCAGTACTAGAAGAGTTCAAAGCAAGGCAAGATGAAAGCCAGCCCTTTCAGCTGTTCCTACCAGGGCCATCAGACATGCCAAAACAAACAATGACAATTTTTAGAGAAAAAATATTATCAGTGGTGCTCTCTCTGGCACTAGTACCTATACCTAGAATGTCAACTCTTCTCTTCAAGACCTTGTGTTGGAGAGTGGAGAATGGGATCAAGTTAAGTTAAAATTTCATAAAGCTCCCTGTTTCTCCTGAATTTTGGCTGTTTTTTTCTTGATTAAGTTTTCCCATGGTTGCTACAAGCTTTTGATTTGTTTCCAGAGTTACAAAAATTTGATTCTGACAGCTTTTTCCAGTCTATTATTTGCTTTTGTGGAGAAACAGATTTTGCATTTCTTGTACCACTCATTTTGAGATGTCTTAATAAAGCTTTTTTCTTGGACACTCTTTCTATTATTAGTATTAGTATTAACTCTTTCTATTTGAAATCCAACAGCAATTCACATTTTAAGCCCTGCAAGGCCACCAATTTCAAAACCCTCTCTGTAGCTTTTTTTCTTAAATCTCAAAGGAGGCAATTTTTGCCTTGTGCATTCCTTTCTTCACACACCTTACTAAATACAGAAACACTAATAAACACTACCAGCACTCTATTATCAAATATGTCCTCATAGAGATTCGGGCTTGGGAGGTTTTTTACCTAACTTCTACCTTTCCATGGATGATAAATTCACCAAATATTTTGGCCCTGCACAACTTTCATCTTATTGTACCAAGTTTCCAATATGAATTTCCTCAGTGCACACAATATGATCACTAAGCCAAAGCCAAATGTTGTATAATTTTTTATGGTTGAATCACACTTCAAGGTCTGAAATATGAACAGATGCTAACTACCTTGGAAATTATCTTCTTCCCTGATATCAAGGCAATGCATGACCAAGCCCCTTTCTTGTATGTTAGATAAATAATTGTGGGGCTTGTGAATGGGGAATAAAAGGGGAAGTGCTTTAGTTTACTAGGCTGCTGAAAGCAGAAACCATGAAATGCATTGGTTTAACAATGAGAATTTATTAGTTACAAGCTTATAGTTTTGAGGCAGAGAAAATTGTATGAATCAAGGCATCATCAAGGTAATACATTCTTCCTGAAAAACATCTGCTGGCAATCCTTGGGTTTTCTGCCTCATGGTGAAACACTTGGTGGCATCTGCTGGTCTCTCCTTTCTCTTCCAGGTTTTGTTGCTTTCAGCTTATTGCTTCTGTGTATTTCTCTCACTTTGTTTGAATTCTATTCTTTTATAAAAGACTCCACTAAGAGGTTTAAGACCCATCCTGAATGAGGTGGGTCACACCTTAACTGAAGCTCCTCACCTAAAAATCCTACTTACAGTGAGTCAACACCCACAGCAGTGGATTAACTTCAAGAACATGCTTTTCCAGGGTACATACAGTTTCAAACCTCAACAGTGGGAGAAAGCCTTGAATTTGGCTGCCTATTCACTGATTATAGAGAGGAAAATTTTGTAAGTGACTGAACTCGCCTTGAAGTGACTAAGTAAACTTTTGTGCTATTGAAAAGAATGAGTGGTCAAGAGCAAAGTTCAATTCAGTTCCAGGAAAATAAAGCCAGTTTTTTTTTAGTTTTCTAAGCTAATGCATGAAAATGTCCTCACCATTAGAAGGGAGAAAGCATTTCAAAAAATTATATTGAAGAGAATTTGTCCCCAAAATATGTGCCCACATTTGTTTTATATGACAGTCCATAATCTTCTCAAAGTAACTCTTATGTGGATAACAGTTAATTATCAGTGGATTTTTTCCTACAGGGAACCAGACCAGAAATTTCAAGGCTCTAACCTTTTAGAATTAAGGAGAAAAAGTGTGACTTACATGACCTTCCAGAGGAGCCTGCCTTTCAGAAGATGGCTGTGGATTCTAATAGTGACTTATTTTTCTCTTAAATAGTCTTATGAAGTGGATGAACCCAAGTTAATATTAACATGAGTAGCACATGTAGTGTCCAAGATAGTACCAGGCAGAGAACCCATTTTATGCCATTTCTTGTGTTAAGTGTTAAACACAAAGGGTGACAAGGGAGACCTAATCATCACCCTTATGGAATCTTTGCCTTCATAGAAATCAATACCAGAGCAGTAATTATCATTCTTGTGGACACATTAGAATAACATGGGGACCTTAAAAAATAAACTCTTTAATTCTATACCATAGTGTGAGTTTTTTATGGATATAAATTTTCATGTGGGTGTAGCAACATGTCAGCAAATAAATGACTAAAATAGAATGAAAGTAGTGCTATAAATGTAGATTTCAGGGAGAACAACCTATGAGCATATGGAGATGAAAGCTACTAAATCTGCTAGAATCATGTATTTCTTCAACATGAATTATTCTCTTTTTTAATGTTTCAAATGAGAAGATTGTGGGAAGATGGCAGAGTGGAGAGCACCAGGACACAGTCCTTCCACCAAAACAACTGTTAAACAGGCAAGAACTACCTGAAACAACTATTTTGAAACTCTAGAAGCCAGAATAACACTGGAAAACATCCAGAGAAGAGTGGGAGAAAAGAGGCTGATAAATTCTGGTAAAGAACATTAAATCACACTAAGCAGTGGCTACCAGTGACTATCCCTCCAATCTAATGGCAAGCCCCCATGGAGTCCACCCCATTGCTACATGCTGGTGCCATAAAGGGATGCAAAATTCTCCTTTCCCAAGACTGGGGATTTTTCTCACTGATCATGGCTTCTAATTAGCTTTTCTTATCAGTTTTATTCACACACTGTACAATCCATCCAAAGTATACAATCAATGACTCTCAGTATAATCACAACATTATGCATTCAACACCATAGTCAATTTGAGAAAATTCTCAATGCTCCAAAAAATTTCCATAACCCCTTAATAATGGCTTCTAGCTTTGCTATAGTACATTTCTTACAATTGATGAAAGAATATTACAATGTTACTGTTAACTGTAGCTTGCATTAATTGTATTTTTCCCATATACTACCATATTAGCATCTT
>PVIY010039998.1:0-22696 GCA_004026745.1 Myrmecophaga tridactyla
GAGAAGAATTAGAAATATCTTCCAAGCCATTTGCTTCAGGGCATCATTTGCAGTTTCATCTGGTGAAATAGGATTAATCACTCTAGGGCTAATTCCTTTAGGAGGAGGTTGGGTGGCCAACTCCTCAAGGCAGGCTGGATGTGGAGTGGCTATGTCTTCAGGGCAGACTACTATAGGGTTATCTAGAGAAGACTCAGAATGACCTAGGGTTTCAACCTCACCCCCAACATCAGTATCAGTCCAAATGGTACCATCCCATTTTTCAGGGTACCACTCCTTTCCAATTAATGCACTCACTTTAATGGCAGACACCATGAAACACTGAGATTTCAGTTTACATTGTAAAGTTGCTACTCTAACAATAAGATTCCGAATCTGATTTTCAGAGCTCTCAGGTCTACAGCTACAGGAAATAAAATTTTCCTTCAGGATACTCATAGAAACTTCTACATCTGTCAGACAGCACTATAGCTTCTCATTTGAAGCCTTAAGCCCATCCTTTTCACTCCTTAATGCAGCCAGTGTATCTAACAACAACCAACCAACATCTCTATATCTTTTATTTCTACAAAACTCCGTAAAGGTGTCAAAAACTTTATCCCCCAGAGCCTGGCTTCATACAAGCAAAGCATTAGGAGAATCGAATGGTGATATTTTGACTATCTCTTTTGCCAATTCACTCCATCGATTGGGAGTGTCATTCTGATTATGGGAATCAGAGTCCTTAGTGCCTTTGAGTCCAGTCTGAGTAGAAAACCATTCATAAAAACCCATTTTTTAAAAAAGATTCTGTTTCTTAAGAACCACTCCTGGTACCAGGTTGTATTAGTTAGGGTTCTCTAGAGAAACAGAATCAACAGGGAACACTCACAAATATAAAATTTATAAAAGTGTCTCATATGACTGTGGGAACACCGAATCCAAAATCCACAGTGCAGGCTGTGAAGCTGACGATTCCAATGGAGGGTCTGGACAAACCCCATGGGGTGGGGGGAGAGGCTCGCCAGCCAAAGCAGGAAGAGAAGACTGTCTCTTCTGAATCCTCCTTAAAAGGCTTCCAGTGTTTAGATTAAGCATCACACATTGCAGAAGACACTCCCCTTGGCTGATTACAAATGGAATCAGCTGTGGCTGCAGCTGACGTGATCATGATTTAATTCTATGAAATCTCATCATTGCAACAGACAGGCCAGCACTTGCCCAACCAGACAAACAGGTACCACCACTTGGCAAGTTGACACATGAACCTGACCATGACAGGGTGTAATGACCTATATATATCTGTTAGGTCTAATTCATTTATCAAATTATCTAAGTTCTCTATTTCCTTGTATTCATAGAGGAGAGTGGTGTATTGAAGTTTCCTACTATTATTCATCTACTTTTTTTTTTTTTTTTTTGGCATGGGCAGGCTCCTGGAATCAAACCCAGGTCTCCAGCATGGCAGGTGAGAATTCTGCCACTGAGCCACTGCTGCCCTCCTACTATTGTTGTTGAAATGTCTATCACTCTCTTCAGTTTTGCCAACGTCTGTTATGTACTTTGGAGTTCCTTAATTGGGAGCACATTCATTTATGATTGTTATTTCTTGTTGGTTAGTTGTCCATTTTACTAACATATAGTGTCCTTCTTTGTCTCTTATGATGTCTTTACATTTAAAGTCTATTTTGTCTGATATTAGTATAGTTACTCCTGCTTTCTTTTGGTTACAGCTTGTGCAGAACATCTTTTTCTATCTTTTCACTTTCAATCTATTTGTATACTTGCGTCTAAGATGAGTCTCTCGTAAACAGCATATAGCTGGATTATATTTCTAAATCCATTCTGCCAATCTGTAAGTTTAGTCCATTAACTGGTAAGTTTAGTCCATTAACACTGAAAGTTATTACTGTAAAGGCATTTCTTGAATCCACCATCTTAGCCTTTGGATTTTAATTGCCAGATGTATATATTATTTTCCCTGTTTCTCTTTTTATCTTTTAAGTTACACTCACTGGTACTCTTCAATTCTGTGCTCAACTCCAGACCTCCCACTTCTTTTTTTTTTTCCAGTGGGCAGAACCCCCTTTAGTATTTCTTGTAGAGTCAATCTTTTGCTAACATATTCTCTCAGCCTTTTTTTATCTGTGAAAATTTTAATTTCTCAGTTTTGAAAGAAAACTTTGGCTGGGTACAGAATTCTTGGCTGGAAGTCTTTCTCTTTCAGAATGTTAAGTATACCATACGACTTCCTTCTTGCCTTCATAGTGCCAGTTGAGTAGTTTGAACTCAGTCTTATATGGTTTTCCTTGTATGTAGTAGACTGTTTTCCTTTTGCCACTTACAGGATTTTCTCCTTCTCTTCAACATTTTACAGACTGATTAGTCTGTGTCTTGGGGTAGGCCTATTTTGATTTATTTTATTTGGAGTCTGTTGAGCTTTTCTTATTCTGCATATTTACATCTTTTATAATGGTTGGGAAGTTTCCCCCCATAACATCCTCCACTAATCTTCCTAGCCCTTTACTCTTCGCTTCTGGGAAACCTATGACTCTTATGACACCTAGTTTTTTCCATCATTTCCCTGAGATCCAATTCAAAATTTTCCATCTTTTTTGCTCTTTTGGGTGTTTGAAATCAGTTACCCTGTCCTCTAGTTAACTTATTCTTTCTTCTGCCTCTTCAAATCTGCTGTTGATGTCTCTAGTGTATATTTTATTTGGTTTGAAGGCATCTTTAAATCTCCGTGATAGCTGCTATTTTTCTATTTATCTTTCAGATTCCTCTTTATGCTCTTCTAGTGTTTTCTTGATTTCCTTTATGTCATTAGCATCCCATTGACTTTATTTAGTAACATTATATGAACATCTTTGATTAGTTGTTCCAAAGTCTGTGTTTCTTCCGGTGTTTTAATTTGGTCCTTAGGCTGGGCTATATCTGTCTGCATCTTGATATGCTTAGTGATCTGCTGTTGCCTTCCAGGCATGCAAATATTTTATAGGGTTACTTTGTTAGTTGATTTTCCTCAATAGTCTAAAGCTTTGTATTTGCAGGATGGATATGGGGAAGGATGTGAGTCTTTGGGCAGGGCACAGCAGTGCAGTAGTGGGTTGACTGTAGGTACAGGCACAGGTTGGGGATGCTACACTGCTGCCTGTGAACATGGGGTGCAGGGTGTGGGGCTGTGGAGGTGCAGTGTGGGGGGCTGTGGGGCAGGTGCAGTTCAGTCATGCCTGGAGCACAGGAGCAGGGTATGGCTTGGGGGACACAGAGGTAGGGCATGGTGGGAGGCTGATGGGGGGCATTGGGGACATACAGATGCTGGTGCACAGACAGGATGTGGGAGGGCACATGGGTTTCAGGGTGTAGGGTAGGTGGCACAGAGGTCAGGGCACAGGGAGGGCAGAGTGCAGGTATGTCCTTCTGCAGGGGGATGGGTTCAGGGAGCCAGGCATGTGGATGCTGGAATGTGTAGGGGTGGGGCGCATGTCACAGGGATTGCAGGAAGTGGGTCAGGGATGGGTGATGTCAGGTGGGCAAGCCCTGGTGTAGGTGTGCAGGGGCAAGCGGGTTGGAGTAGGGGTGCATGCATGTGTAGAGTGAGGGCTATGTAGCACAGATGCACATGTGAGCAACTGCCAGGTGTGGGAGCGGGGCATTTGTGCCAGAGGGTGAGGCAGTGGGTGCACGTGTATAGAGCAGGTGGTTGCAGTTCAGGGGTCAGGAGGTCCTGTGCATGAATGCGGGGAAGATGTGGCTCTGCGTATGTGTGGTTCTGGGGGACAGGGCCCTGGTATGCACGTGCTCAGAGTTCAGGGGTAGTATCTTGGTTGTGTTTGCATGGGCTAGGGGTGGCTGTGGCCCAGTTGCACAGTCCAGTGCTTGTCCAGAGCTTGGGACATGACTGGGGTGCTCGTGCTCAGTGTTAGTGGATCTGGAAGGGCCATAAACTGATGTACACGTGCGCAGAGCTTGGAGTGGAGGTGGGGGGCAGGGTGGTGAAGCATGACTGTATGGGTTAGGGGTGAGTATAGCATGGGTATGAAGGTAAGCACATGTAGCCTTGATCTGCCAGTGATCGCCTGCAGGGGGCAGGGAGGGGGACGTGGGGATTAAGGGCTGGGTGATTCTCAGGAGGAGAAGGGTGAGACTGTATGTGCGGGGAGAGGTGGGTTTGGCTGGGAAGGTGTGCACATGCTGGGGCAGGTGTATGGGGAGGGTGGTGGGGATGGGGGCGTGACAGGGCACTTGGAGCGCAGGGTGTGGGAGTGAAAAGGTTCAGGTGCTTAGAGCATTGGGTGAATCATAGGTTGGCGTGCCTGAGGGTAGTGCATTCAAGAAATGTGGCTTGATTTATTTCCTAGTCCCCATGTCCCAGTCCATGCACTCCTGAGGGCTCCAGGCTTCTGTGTGGAAAGGGGAGCCTTAGGCTGTTTGCACTAGCTGGATGGTCTCTGTTTCTTTGCTTCTCAATTCTTCAGCTTTTGCAACCAGGGCCTCCCTGTGGTGTAGAAGACCCTCCCAGGTCATTTACATCCTGGAACCACTGTCCCAGTCGCCTTCCCCATCCCTTCTCTAGCTGTTCTTTGGAGCAGGGGTGAAGTTGACCTATCCTAGTCCACCATCTTCCTGGAACTCGGTTTTACTATTATTGATGTTTTACTATTATTGATGTTACTATTATTGATGTAAATGGACTAAAAAAAATCTTTCAATCTACTCGTTGCCAGTGTAGAAAAATACAATTGATTTTTTTATGTACTGTTGCTCTTGTCTTCTGCAACCTTATTGTTCTGATTAATAGATTTTGGGGGGGTTCCTTAGAATTTCTCTATATATGAACATGTCATTTTCAAATAGATATACTTTACTCTTCCTTTCCAATTTGGGTGGCTTTTAGATATTTTTCTTGCCTGACTATCCTAGAATTCCAGGACAATGTTGAATAAAATGTCCAGGGCAGACACTCAGGTCTCACTCATACTTAATGGTGAAGGATTGTATGTTCTCTACTTGAAATCATTAGTGAGCTTTTCCTAGATACTTTTGTATCAGGTTGAGGAAATGCCCTTCTATCCCTACTTTGTTGTCTGTTTCTATCACGTAAGTGTGTTTAATTTTAGCTAATGCCTTTTATGTGTCTTTGAGGTGATCATTTGGGTCTTGTATTTTTTATTATTAATATGGTATATTATATTGATTGCTTTTCAGATTTAACAACCTTGCATTCCTAGGATAAATCCCGCTTGACCATGGTGTACAAACTTTTTTATATGTTGCTAGATTCAATTTGCTAGTATTTTGTTGAAAATTTTTGCATCTATATTCATAAGAGATATTGGAGTTTGAAAGTGATGTATTTGTCTGGTTTTTGTATCACGGTAAATCGGCCTCATAAAATGGTTGGGAAGGGTTCCATCTTCTATGTTTTGAAAGAATTTATAGAGGAGTATTAATTCTGGACCTAGGTTTTCCTTTCTGTGAAGTTTTAAAAATTAATAATTCAATCTCCTTACTTGCTATAGTTCTATTCACATTTTCTATTTCTCCTTGAATCAATGTTGGTAGTTTCTGTCTTCCCAGGAATTTTTCCATTTCATCTGGGTTATTTATATTGTCTGCATATGATTGTTCATAATATTGCCATAATTATCCTTTTTATTTTAGTAAGGTTAATAGTGATATCTTCTTATTCTTGATTTTAGTAATTTGTACCTTTGCTCTATTTATTGGTCAGTCTAGCTAAAGGTTTGACAATTTTGTTGATCTTTGCAAAGAATCAACTTGTAATTTTGTTGAATTCCCTTATTGTTTTTCTGTTCTCTATTTCTGCTCTAATTTTTTTTTTCCTACCTTCTGCTTACCTGGGTTTACTTTGCTCTTCTTCCTCTAGTTCCTTAACTATAAGGCTAAAAGCACTGCTTTAGCTGCATCCCACACGTTTTGGAATCTTGTGTCTCCATTTTCATTCATTTCAAAGAACTTTCTAATTTCCCTGTGATGTCTTCTTTGACCCATTGTTTATTTAGGAGTGTGTTAATTTCCACATATTTGTGATTTCCCAAAATTTCCTTCTGGTGATGATATCTTGTAGTAGGAGAATATACTTTGTACAACTTTAGTATTTTAAAATTTATTGAGACATTTTGTGGTCTAACATGGTCCATCCTGGAGAATATTGCAATGAACTTTTCATGCATTTGAATAGAATGTTTATTGTGTTTTTGAGTGTTTTGGAGATGGCTAAGTCAGCTATTAATTTAAGAACCTCTTATACGTGATGAGTTGTTTTTGTCATACTGCTTTCAAGATTCTGTCTGTCTTTTGGCAGTTTGACTATCATGTATCTAGTTTGGAGCTCTTTGAGTTTATCCTATTTGGAATTAATTGCACTTCTTGGATATGAAGATTTACACTCTCCATCATATTTAGGAAGTATTGAAACATGGTTTCTTCAAATATTATTTCTTCCCTTTCTCTCCTCTCCTTCTGGGACTCACATTATGGTTATGTCAGTGTGCTTCATAATGTTCCACAGGTTTTTGATGCTCTATTCATGTTTCCTTATTTTTTTTTTCTGTTTCTCAGACTGGACTATTACAATCGACTTCAATTAGACAGTCTCTCTTCTGTTAGTTCAAACCTGCTATTGAGCCCTAGTTAGTTTTTCATTTCAGTTATTGTACTTTTCAACAGAAGAATACCTATTTGGTTCTTTTATATGATTTCTATTCCTATTGGTATTCACTATTAGGCGAGACATCATTCTTATACTTTCCTTTAGTTCTTTAGACATGGTTCCCTTTAGTTCTTCAGACATTTGTAATAGGTGATTTAAAGTCTTTTTTTCTAGCAATTTCAGTGTCTGGACTTCCTAAGGAACAGCTTCTATTGACTGCTTTTTTAACCTGTGTATGGGCCATACTTTCGTATTTCTTTGTAAGTGTCATGGTTTCTTTTGTTGGAAATTGGATATTTAAAGTAATTATAATGTGGGCAGTGCAACAGTGGCTCAGTGGCAGAATTCTTGCCTGCCATGCCAGAGTCCCGGGTTCAATTCCCGGAGCCTGCCCATGCCAAAAATATATATATATATATATATATACAATGCAGTATTCTGGAAATCAGATTTCCACTCTCCCTGCCCTGGGCACTTTGTGCTATTTGTTGTTGCTACTATTTATTTAATGAATTTCCTTGTTAAAGTATATAGAGTATATTCTTTATTGTGCACAGCCACTAAAGTCTCCTCTCAGTTAGCGTAGTGGTCAGCTAATGACTAGACAGAGGTTTATTTAATGCTGTGCACCAATGTCTTCCATCCTTTGTTTGAGGAGCTCTGTATGTGTTGGGGGCATACCTTCAATGTTTCAGCAGTTTATAGCTCTGCCTTAGCCTTCAATCCCTGCTCATGCAGAGCCTTAATGTCAGCCAGTGGTGAGAGGTTAGAACGTTTTTAGGACTTTCCTGGGCCCACACAGAGCTCTATACATGACCCCTACCTTGACCCCAACAAAGATCCCCAGGAATATATCACAGCTTTTCATCACTCCCCACCCCCCATGGACATCTCATTCCACAGAATTTCCTTTAAAATTTTTAAACAATCCTCTTGTTTGCTCTAACTGATGATTTACCTCAAGCAGTTGTGATGTTAAAAATTGTTGCTGATAATTCATGGAAAATGGTCAGAGGATCGGACTTTTTACACCGAGCAATTTCTCAGGGAGGTCAAATAAAGGCAAGTTCTGTAAATAGGGCTCTTCCAGAGAGCTGCCAGACAGGCCCCAAAATGACAATTCTCAGGGAATGGCACTTTTTAGGGAACGCCAAACTTGCTCTGTCTCCTCAATGGCTACTAGGCTCCGGATTTTCTCAGTTACTTTGATTCTGAGTCTGGTGGTTTTCAAGGCTATTGTAGAGCTGGGAAGAGGGGATAAGAATAGTGTAAGTTAAAATGCCATGCAGCTTACCATTTTTTCCAAAATTCAGCCAGTTTTCTTGAATAAACACCCCTCATTATTCAAGCTCTTGGTTAGTTTTCAGAGTGCTGAAAATACTGATTTTCACTTTTTTTGGCCTGTGTTCACATCAGTTTTATGGAAGAGTAATCTTTGAAAGTCCTTATGTCACCATTCTGGAAGTACTTTCCTCCATAATATTAATTTCTGAATTATGCTGCTATGTAATGATGTATTCAATACCTCCTGAGGACTATTTACTTTGGCCTTAGACTACTGTGTTTCGAGTTACCTGTTTTTTCCTGCTTCCCCCCCCCCCTTTTACTTTATAAATGTCAACTCTATGGGTCTTCCCACAGCAGTTTCTCTTTTGATAATATGCTGCTTCTAATATACTATGAAGTTAATAAGCAAGTAGCCACATTGGTTATTGGAGAGTATTTCTGTGAGTAAAGTGAAAACTTCAGTGTGTAGACTTTGTGACATTGTGACTGTTCAGAAGTGATTTTGGTGTTTTCCTCCTATGCTCTGAAAGATAAGATTTAGAGGAAGATTGCTGGTGATGTTCAAATCATGAGAGATAAGTCCAAATATTTCTTGTTGAGTCATATTACACCTATAGCAGTATACCTAATTCTGAGAAACACACTTCAAAAGGGACTTTAACCAAATAGGAGTTTCAAGGTAACAGTGACCAGTCTGGAGAGTGGAGATGTTCTGTAACTATGCCATATGAGAAATAATCAGGAAGAGTGGTTATATTTTATCGAGAGAAAGAAATATTTTGGAAAAAGAAAAAACTTAATGAGATATATGATAGTGCTATATGGTAATTCCATTGTCTGTCTCCCCACCATAATCATATCAAATGGCATGATTATGACGACTAAGCATAAATTATAATGAAACAGATTCTGGCTCCATATTAAAACATTTCTAATAATAAGAACTATTCAATAATGGAATTGACTAAGCATTTACCATAGCCCGAGACTGGGAGGACAAAACTAAATTAAAAAATCGTTATTCTAGAGAACTTCATAAAGTGAAAGCTCCATCCTTAGAGTGATTATAGAAAGCATAAATGACCATTTGTTAAAAACCCTGTACTGGATAAAAGAAGACTGATGTAGATGACAGCTAAGGTTCATTCTAAAACGAACATGTTAATGGCTTGAGATACAGGTAGGAGACCACTGGCACTCAGAAGAGTTAGCAGATGACCTTATGAAAAGACATAATATTCAATGGGAATCTGGAGTCTCTGAGGAGTGCAATATGTTTTTGAACTATTTGCTTACCAAAACCCCTTATAGTTACCAAATTATTTATGAAGTTGACAGCAAATTTTTACCTCAGGGTTTTACTGACACCTAGTGGCAAATATGGATATTTATCTAACCTAAAATGTGAGAAGACAATATATCAATTAAAGGATCACAAATAAAAATGTTTACTATTGATAAAAATTATGATGGTATATAGTGATAAAAATTATTCATATTTTAAACTCTATTTTAAAGAAGATTTAAAAGGGTTTAAACAATACTTTATCTTTAAGGTATTTTTATCCTGAAATTTCAAACTCTTCAAATATCTTAATTTATTTTGCTAATAAAAAACCTATAAAGTCACTGTTGAATCTTTTAACTCATTTCTTTCAGTTATGCTATTACATGGTTTATGAAAAACACAAAAAATTAAATTTATTAATTTTTAATTCTGTAATTTGATATCACTGAAACACAAATGGGAAAATTATAGCCACCAATCTAACACTATGAACATTAATTTTTCTGTGTTGTTACAGGTCTCTGACTGACAAGCTTGTAGAAACCTGGTTCTGGTTAGAATCTAGGCACTATAGTTAAGAAAAATAAGTGCTATACACATTCAAGATGCTTAATGAACTCCAAACAAACTTGAAGAGATCCATGTTGAGACACATTATAATTAAACTACCAAAAGCCAAAGACAGAGAATTCTGAAAGCAGCAAGAGAAAAGCAGCACATCATGTATTATGGAGCCTCAATAAAATTAAGTACCAGCTTTTTTTCTCATCAGAAACCATAGAGGTGAGAAGGTAGTGGGCTAACATATGTAAAGAGCTGAAAGAAAAAAAAAGATCAACCAAGAATTCTATATCTAGAAAAACTGTCTTTCAAAAATGAGGAAGAAATTAAGACATTCCCAGACAAACACTGAGGAACTTCGTCACCTGTAGATGGGTCCTACAAGAAATGCTAAAGGGAGTTCTGCAGTTGAAAGAAAAGGATAGTAGACTATTGACTGTAGCCACAGGAAGAAATAAAGATCTCTGTTGAAGATAATGACATGGCTATGTATAAATACCAGTACTATTGTATTTTTTATTTGTAACTCCACTCTTTACTTCTTACAGAATCTAAAAGGCAAATGTATAGAAAGTAATGATAAATCAATGGTTTTGGACTCATGATGTATAAATACATAATTTGTGACAAGAATTACATAAAGGGGGTGGGGGAGGGTATAGGAACACAGCTTATATATGCTATAGAAGTTAAGTTGGTGTTAAAGCAACTGAGATTGCTATAGATTTAGGATATTGACTTCAAGCCCCATGGTAACCACAAAGAAAATATAAGGGAATATGCAAACTCATAGAGATAGAAAGTAGAGCACAGGTTACCAGGTGTGGGGCAGGGGAAATGGGGAGTTAATGCAAATTGGTGTAGGGCTTCTGTTGGGCAAGAAGGGAAGGTTCTTGTAATGGATGGTGGTGAAGATACTGCAATGTAGTAAATCAGATTCATCCCACTGAATGGTGGGATTTGGAGGGTTTGGGATGGGAAGATTTATGTTATATATGTATGTTTCTACAATTAAGAAAAAAGAAAGCGAAACTAAAGAGATAATGACAAATGCAATACATGATCCTGGATGGGATCTAAGAACGGAGGAGAAAAGGCTCAAAAGGACATTACGGGGACATAAGGAAAAAATTGGAATATAGACTTTAAGCTTTATATCAATGTTAAATTTTTTGAACTTGATGAGTATACTTAAGGCATACTTAACATAAGTGAATATCCTTCTTCATAGGAAACATACATGGAAGTATGATGTATTGAAGGAGTATGATGTGTGGAACATGCTCTCAAATGTTCAGAAAATAGATTTAATAGATAGATAGATAGGTGGACAGATGGATGACAGATAAAATGATAAGCACAAAAGGCAAAATGTTAAAATTGGTGGATCTGGGTACCTGGGGATGGGACAGGGTATGTTGGGGTTCTCCATGTGAGGTTTGTATTATTTTCAAACTGTCCTGTAAGTTGGAGATTATTTCAACATAAAAAGTCAAAAAAAGAAATAAAAGATTTCCAGTAAAGGTAACCAAATATGTAAATATAGATGCCACTACTGTTGTATTTTGGTTTATAACTCCATATTTTACTTCTTATAGGATTTGAATAGAAATGCATAAAAAGAAACTGAAATCAGGGACTTGAGCAGATATTTGTACACCAGTGTTCATGGAAGCATTATTTACAGTAGCCAAAATATGAAAGCAACCCAAGTGTCTATCAACTGATAAGTGGTTAAACAAAATGTGGTATATAGCTGCAGTGGAATATTACTCAGCCAAAAAAAGGAATGGAATGCTGATATATGCTACAACATAGATGAACCTTGAAGACATGTTGAGTGAAATAAGCCAGACATGGAAAGACAAATATTGCATGATTTCATTCATAGGAAATATCTATAATAATCAAATTTATAGAGACAGAGAGTGGATTACAGGTTAACATGGGCTGGGGGTAGGCATGGAAACGGGGACTCACTGATTGATAGGTACAGTGGTTCTGTTAGAGGTAATGAAAAAGTTTTGTTAATGGATGGTTGTACTAGTGGCACAATATTGTGAATATAATTAATATCACATGAAAATGGTTAAAATGGGAAAATTTGTGTTGTATGTAGGTTGCTACAATAAAAGAAAAGAAAAAATAGGTACTAACAGGATTATGGGAAAATTAAATGCATGTTTGAGTCTATTCAGAATGTCTTTCTGGCAAATAAATTAGGTGAGATAAATGGTCATGGCATTTGAGTTATAGAATATATATATACATACACAATATACATATTTATATACGCTCATATCTATATGCTTTCTGTGATTCATTTATACACAAAAGAGAAAAAGGAATGTATCAAATTAACTAGAGTCAGTAAAACATATGAAAATTAAGATTATAGATAAAAATATTTAGTAGATATGGTTGAAATGTTTTAACAGCATGAGAAGAAAATGGAATTTTTCCAGGATTAAAGAAATGGGTACCATTAACATTTTGTATTTTGATATGATATACAAAATGCTACTTCCCCCTCAATTATGACTTTGTAAGGAATTATTAGCTCCAAATATTTTTTCCTTCTATATGCTTATCACTCTCCCATGTTTTAAAAACAAAATACAAGACTGATAAACCAATTCTTTTCCCAATTAAAAAAAAAAAAACTTGATAAAGGCAAACAACTTCACCTATGGTAAAGACAATATCCTTGAAGATGAGACTCAAGTCCAGGTAGGCTGGCTCAGGAGTCTGTGCATTCAGTCACTATCCTGTGCTGCTCAGAGTGACTTCACAACGCTCAGCTCACAGAAATCAGAAAGGCCTAAATGCAATGATGCCTACATTCTACCTCTCTGATCTATTTTAGTGATATGGGAATTTGTGTCAGGGATGATAATATGAATTTATAACATATTATTTATTTTATTATTATTCAGTTTCTGCTAGCTTAGTGATAATGAAACAATGGAAAGGAAGAGAAGTCATGAGAAAAATATTAGCAAGTGTGGGCAAAACCAATGCAAATTGAAGATTTTTATGTATCCAATCCATTACAATGTTGTTTATAGTTAAATCTTATAGAAATTGGGCCCTAAATATATTGCTTTATAATTCACCATAATCTTTTACTCATAAACCTATAAAACCATTAAATGTTTTAACTCATATCTTCCAGTTATGCTACTGTCATGGCTTATGAAAAACAGAAAAAATAAACTATCAATGTGCTTAAAGAAATTCTTCATAAACTTCAAGATTTAAAGTTTCCATTCAATATTCTTTTCTCCAGATAATATACAAACCAAGTTTATCTAACGTACCAGGACGATCCCCCAACCTCTCAAATTATTTTTCTTTCTCTCTAGGATGCAACAGAATGGCAGTTCAGCTTACCCAATATCAATGTGGGGAATTCAGATTTCCATATATTTAATACACTGAATTAATTTATAGAATTATAGAGTAAAGGTCAGTATGTTTTAGCAAAACATCTGCAAAGCAAAATGTTAATGGACTGGATTATTGTAAAGGAAGAGCAGAGTTGTAGAAGACAGTCAACTTCAAATCTCTCTTAGATGGATTCTTAAAGTTTGGTTGTTGATATAAATTTGAAATTAAAATAAGCACTAGCATAAACTCTAATTTAAAAAATAAGTTATTATTCTTCTTTGGTTTTCTTACCAAAATTAGTATCCTATAAATTTTAGATGATCATAAAGACTGCTTAAGAAGATGGAACTGACCCAGCAATATACAATTCCAATTTTTTTAAATGCTGTTAATACATGATTCCATTCATACGAACTCTCCAGAATAGGCCATCCATAGAGACAAACTGGCGGTTGCCAGAGGCTAGGGAGGGAGGAATAGAGAGAAACTTCTTAATGTGTAAGGGATTGGAGTGATGGAAATATTTTGAAACTAGATAGAGAAGGTGGTTGCACAACATTGTACATGTTCTAATGCCACTGAATTGTTTACTTTAAAATGGCCAATTTTATGTTATGTGAATTTAACTTCAAAAAATTTAATTTTACAATTCTTACAATGCAAAACTTTTTTTTTGGATGCATGGTCTGGGAATTGAATCCAGGTCTCCTGCATGAAAGGAAAGCATTCTACCATTGAACCACCCTTGCACCCTTAATGCAATACTTTTATTTATAGTTATTCTGTACACCTCACAAGGATCAGAGTTGGTTAGAAGAAAGTATACTAGATTAAAAGAAGATTTGGGTTCCAGCATTAGTCCCATTATTTACTAGGCTTGTCACTTATGGCAAATCACTTAAAACCTCTGAGCTTTGCTGTCTTCATTTTACTCCATTTACTTAATTCGGTTCCACTGCTAAGCTATAAAATACATGTATATAATATTTATGTCTGTCTTTCACTGGTATATCTGCAGGCTCCTACATGGTGCTTGGTACAAAGCAGGCACTGAGTTGATGTTTGTTGAATTAAACTAATGACTGAACAGGAAATGAGAATATAAACATGGTGATGCATGCCTCAGAGGTGGCTATAAGGTTTAACTTATGTAATGCTATAATGTATGGGAAAATGCTTTGCAAACCATAAATGCTATATAAACATATGTGTAGTTATTTCTACAAATTGGGAAAGAGCTTCTTTTTCCATATGCAAAATGGGGATAAGTTTTCAGTAACTATATTAGTTTCCAGTGGCTGCTATAAAAAAGTACCATAAACTGAGTGGCTTAAAACAACAGAAATTTATTCTCTCACAGTTCTAGTGGATAGAAATGTGAGATCAAGGTGTCGGCAGGGCCCTGCTCTCTGAGGACTCTAGGGGAGAACTCCTTCCTTGCTTCTTCCTAGCTTCTGGTGGTTGCCAGCAATCCTTGGTGTGTAGTTGCATCTCTGCCTCTGTCATCACATAGAATTATCCCCATTTCCCTCTTCTTATAAGGATACCAGTTATTGGATTTAGGGCCCACCTAATCCAATATGATCTCATCTTAATTACATCTGCAAATATCCTATTTCCAAAGAAGGTCATATTTACAGGTATTGGGGATTAGGATTTGAACATATCTTTTTTGGGGAGACACAATTCAACCCATAATAGCACCAAACTTACAAAGAAATTAAGGTAAATGGATTGATAATTGTAAGTTATTTCAAATCACTACAGTTTATATATCTATAAATATTCTGAGAAAAATAGGCTATATCTAACAATGGCCTCAGAAAACTTCAGTTATTGCTTAAAATTAACATAACTTTGGAAATAAAATAATCTGTAATTTTCAGTAGTACTAGTTAATTCTCCAAACACGGTCAAATAAAAAAGTCAAATATGAATTCCCTATACTCTATCTAACACAGTCATAATATGTAATATCTTACAATAATTTTAAAAAGATAAGAGAGATTTCTATATATTAACAGTGAAAGATCTAGAGACATACTGTTAGGTGAAAAATAAAATACACAACACATTTATGTTTATATGAAGAAAAATCAACATATATATTTCTAGGTGTTCAAATATATGTGCAATAAACACCTTGAAAAAGGTTGAGAAGGTGCATACCAAGACGATAACAGTGATTACTTTTGAGGAAGGGAGTGGAACTGCCTGAAGGTCAAGAGGGACCTTTGCTTTATTGGCATTGTCTGAGATTTTTTTTTTTTTATGGTAGAAATGTGAAAAAACTGACGAGAGAGCACATTACTGATCACAGAATCCCTTATACCATATGTGAATACTGAAGATGGAAGTGGTAAGTATTTAACTTTTTTTTTTTACAAATAAGGGTATATTCTTGGTCCTTGGAAGGAGGAGGGTGCACTATAATTTTTAGTAACACACAAGATAGGTATTCTTTCATAGAGTAAATTAAAGTTTTCCTAAAGAGAAAATAGCTCAACGGCTGACAGCACTGATATCTAATATTAATAAACTTATTAAAAAAGAACTAACCCACAACATTAGAAGGATTAAGAAAAAATTTATTTGCTAGTAATAGATAGTGGTAATGGGAAGCTAGTAATTAAATGTAATGCTCATTTGGGTTACAATATAGCCTTTTAGTATTCCAGTACTAAATAAATGAACTGAATATTTGTTTCATTTTTCTTAGTTTTATTATTTCTTTATATTTGATTTTCCTCCTCCATAAGACAGGGAGACATGCTATCTACATACAACATAATTTCCATAACTTGAGCAGACTCACTTATTGTTACCTGATTTTTGGGTTGCTGATTTGGTTGATGATTGGTTTCATGACTCCATATTGTCTGTTTGTCGTTGCAGTTCTTCCTTCCCTATGGATGTCCTTTTTTCTGTATTTTCACCCTGCCCAAAGAAACCTTCTTCTTCCATAAATCTCCTTTCTTGGGACAGCCCTCTTTCGATATACCTTCCATCATTTGCTATTCTTGGTAGGGAGTCACTGTCTACAAATGGCCTCTGTGTCTGTGGTGTGTTTTGTCCCAGGAATTCAGGGTCTACCAGCAGATCTCCTATTGTTTCAGGACCATCAAGCCCATTTTCAGACTTATGAGATGGCTTTTTTCCCACCTTTTGTTCATACATTTCCAGTCTCTTCTCAACCACCTCACGAATCAACACTGAAAAATTACACATACAGAAATCACTATTTTTCATATTTTAGTAGCTATAATGCTAAGTTATAGATGAGCATAAAACATTGATTCGGTGTTAATCCTCCGTAATTTTTCATATAAAGTCAGCACGCTTAACTTTTGTACCATTTGATCACTGAATATAAACTGACTTCTGTGCTTGTTTTAACAGAGTATCATTTATAAGGTAAGGTTAAAATGACAAAAGATATTAATGCTGACCAAATGATAGAAGAATTAAAAATAATATTGAAGGTAAAAATATGCAATCTTTGTCAACATAATTGATATACTGAAAGTTTAAATATAAAACTGTGAAATTTATATCTTTATTCAATTCAAATGTTCTACTAAAAATCTTTTAGAGATGACTTTTAAATAGAAAAAGAGAGCTTACTGTCAAGCACTGTTCTTCCCACGATGTTGTGTTCCATGGTTTTGTCAACTTCATTCATTAGCCATGGAAGGAATCCTATCTCAATATCTGCAATATAAAAAAAAATTTCATTAATGTTATTTTTATATGAATCATTACAGATAGGAAGAACCTGTGCTTTTACCCTAATGTAATAGATTTATCAATGCTGTTCCTTAATACAAAATATTAAATAGAACCTTTTGGGAAGATGGTAGAGTGGGGTAGATTGAGTTCACCCTATTCAATGGGATAAGACAGGGGACAGGGAGAGAATGCTTGGTAATGTGGTTTGGGTAGGGGAAGAGAGTGATCATAGAGGGTCTTCAGTGATTCTTGTGGAGGAGAAAGGGGGAACCAGGACAGGGAGAACAGGTTTTTTATATATATTTATATTTTAATTGATTTTTAAATTTCTTCTACATCTTATTTTATTTTTATGTTTATTTTCTCTCCCTTCTGTGGGTACCAGCCTGAGTATACAACTAATATATCTTGGGGTATCTCTTTCTGACTTTGGGGCCTACTACTGTTGAGGTGTAGTTTTATTTTTCTCATATTTTTATTTATTTTATGATGATTTTATTTTATTTTATTTATTTTTGGATGCATGGGTCTTCTGTGTGGCAGGAAGGTGTTCTGCCACTGAAGTACCTGTGTACTCCTGCCTTGTATTCAAAAGACCTTCAGTTGAACTGTACCTACTACAGTGAGATCTGAGCCTTTGGTTTGGTGGTGAATTACTGACAAACCAAGTACAAAAGGAAACCCTGAATGCAAAACCTAGTAATTACCAAAATTTACATGAGGGAAGGAAACCAACTTGTAAAATAACCTTACTAAGATAATCAAATGCCCTAAACACAAGAGAAAATCACAACACATGTGAAGATCTAAGTAGAAATGGCCCAGCCACATGACCAAATCAAAACTCCAGAGGGGACACAGAATATGGAACAGTTAATCAAAAATATTTATAAAGAAATAAAGAATATCAGGAAGACACTAGAAGAGCATAAAGAATAATTCAAAAGATTAAATAGAAAAATGACAGACTTCACAGAGATGAAAGACACAGTGAATCAAATTAGAAATATACTAGGCACACATGATAGCAGATTTGAAGAAGCAGAAGGAAGGATAAGTGAGCTAGAAGACAGAACAATTGAACCAGAGGGCACAAAAGAACAAATGGAAAGAAAGATGGAAAAAATAGAACTGGTTCTTAGGGAAATAATGGATAACAAGAGGCACACAAACACAAGAATCATCAGCGTCCCTGAAGGAGAAGAGAAGAGTAAAGGGCTGGGAAAGTTAGTTGAAGATATAATCATGTAAAACTTCCCAACCTTTATGAAAGACATAAATACACCAATTAAAGAGGCCCAACAAACTTCAAATGGAGTAAATCCAAATAGGCCTACTCCAAGACACATACTAATCAAACTGGCAAATGTCGAAGAGAAGCAGAAAATCCTGAAAGCAGCATGAGAAAAGGAATCTACTACATACAGGAGAAAACACAAAAGAATGAGTTAGACTACTCAACAGGCACTATGGAAGCCTGCAGGAAGTGGTCTCATGTGTTTAGGAACCTGAATGAGAAAGGCTTCCAGCAAAGAATTCTTTATCCAGCCAAGTAATCCTTCAAAATTGAGGGAGGAATGAAAATCTTCAAAGACAAAGTGTGAAAGAACTAACAACAAGAGACCTGCCCTACAAGAAATACTAAAGGGAGCCCTGTCGGCTGAGAAAAAGGACAGAAGAGGTAGGTTTGGAGATGGGCACATAATTGAAGAGTACCAGCAATGGTAACTTAAAAGGATAAAAAGAAAGAGAGCGAAAAGAATCTATAGATCTGGCAAATAAAAACTAAAATATAAGATGATAGATTCAAGCATTGATTTTATAGTAATAACTTTGAATATTTATGGACTAAACTCACCAATTAAAAGATACAGATTGGTGGGGTCTGGGCCACAATGTCAGCTTATCAATGTGTTAGTTCGTCTTCCAGAACACCTACTAAATAACCAGAAACAGTACAGAACAGCTCCTGGGGCCACGTCAATGACCGGACACACAGCATGTCCCAGTCTGGACCAGCTGGACCGGCTGCGAAGCCCCCCAGAACCGTGAGTTCCCCAAGCCGCGGCGGCTGGTGCCCCTCCCCCACAGGCTGCTTCCCAGAGGGGAAAGGAAAGGGACTTTACCAGCAGCAGGGGCTGAGCCCAACCAAATGCCAATTATGGAATTAATTAATAAATTCTGAAAACTAAAAATGGGCCCCCAACTCAGGTGAACCTGATCAAAGCAGAGGTCACTCATTTTTGCCCCGGCACTAAGGGGACAGGGCAGATGGAAAAAGAAAAAAAAGAAAAAAAGAAAAGAAACAGAGGTTTTTGTGGCTGTATTTCTATGGAGGCTTGGCTGCCCTTGGATACAGTGGCAGGACTTCTCAGGCTGCAAATGCCCCAGGCATAGGCAGAAACAAGCTCGTCTGAGGGCTCGTCTGGAGCCTGTGCCTTCCCCAGGGGAAGAGGCGAAGCCCAACTCAGGTGGAATCCCTCCCTTAAAGAATTCAGACACCAGGGCTTGGTAATTTGAAGCCATTAAAACCAGCCTACAACCTCTCCTCTGTCTCCACCACACCGCCAGCAGGGAGAGTCTGCCAAAGTTAAAGGTACTGCAGCATCTTATGCTGGTGGGACCTGCAGGCAGACAAGTGCTACATCCTGGGCAGGATAAGAAGAACAGGGTCCAGAGACTTCAGAGGAAAGTCTTTCAACCTGCTGGGTCTCACCCTCAGGGAAAATTGATGCAGGTGACTCCTTTCTCCTGATAGGAGGCCAATTTGGTCAGGGAAAATCTGGCTGGGGTCTATAATACCTAAGTAGACCCTCCTAAAGGTGGGGGGAAAAATGCTCCATACAGGCAAGGCAAGAAACAAGAAAATAAGGACTGAAAAATTCTCCTCTGTTAAACAAAACCTAAGCTAGAGGTCCAGAAAAAGCTGAACTGATGGTCAAAGACAGATAGACAACAAATTCATCCAGCAAGAAAACCCTAGGGAAAAGAAGTGAAAGCAATCTCCAGAATAAACTAATTAAGATAATTAAATGCCTAGACGCCAGCAAAAAATAATAAATCACACTAGGAAAATTGAAGATATGGCCCAGTCAAAGAAACAAACCAACAATTCAAATGAGATACAGGAGTTGAAACAATTAATTCAGAATATACGAACAGACATGGAAAATCTCATCAAAAACCAAATCAATGAATTGAGGGAGGATATGAAGAAGGCAAGGAATGAACAAAAAGAAGAAATCAAAAGCTTGAAAAAACAAATCACAGAACTTATGGGAATGAAAGACACAGTAGAAGAGATGAAAAAAACAATGGAAACCTACAATGGTAGATTTCAAGAGGCAGAAGATAGGATTAGTGAACTGGAGGATGGAACATCTGAAATCTGACAAGAAAAAGAAAATACAGGGAAAAAAATGGAAAAATATGAGCAGGGACTCAGGGAATTGAATGACAATATGAAGTGCATGAATATACGTGTTGTGGGTGTCCCAGAAGGAGAGGAAAAGGGAAAAGGAGGAGAAAAACTAATGGAGGAAATCATCACTGAAAATTTCCCAACTCTTATGAAAGACTTAAAATTACAGATCCAAGAAGTGCAACATACCCCAAAGAATAGTTCCAAATAGACGTACTCCAAGACACTTACTAATCAGAATGTCAGAGGTCAAAGAGAAAGAGAGAATCTTGAAAGCAGCAAGGGAAAAGCAATCCATTACATACAAGGGAAGCCCAATAAGACTATGCATAGATTTCTCAGCAGAAACCATGGAAGCAAGAAGACATTGGGATGATATATTTAAATTACTAAAAGAGAAAAACTGCCAACCAAGAATTCTATATCCAGCAAAACTGTCCTTCAAAAATGAGGGAGAAATTAAAACATTTTCAGACAAAAAGTCACTGAGAGAATTTGTGACCAAGAAACCAGATCTGCAAGAAATACTAAAGGGAGTACTAGAGACAGATACGAAAAGACAGAAGAGAGAGGTGTGGAGAAGAGTGTAGAAAGGAAGACTATCAGTAAAGGTAAAAAGAAGAAAAATTAGATATGACATATAAAATCCAAAAGGCAAAATGGTAGAAGTACTGTCCTTACAGTAATAACACTAAATGTTAATGGATTAAACTCCCCAATCAAAAGACACAGAATGGCAGAATGGATTAAAAAACAGGACCCATCTATATGCCGTCTACAGGAAACACATCTTAGACCCAAGGATAGACATAGGTTGAAAGTGAAAGGTTGGGAAGATATTTCATGCAAATAACAATCAGAAAAGAGCAGGAGTAGCTATACTAATATCCAACAAATTAGACTTCAAATGTGAAACAGTTAAAAGAGACAAAGAAGGATATTATGTATTAATAAAAGGAACAATTCAGCACGAAGACATAACAATCATAAATATTTATGCACTGAACCAGAATGCTCCAAAAATACATGCAGCAGACACTGAAAACACTGAAAAGAGAAATAGACACATCTACCATAATAGTTGGAGACTTGCATTCTCCACTCTCATCAATGGACAGAACATCTAGACAGAGGATCAATAAAGAAACAGAGAATTTGAATAATAAAATAAATGAGCTACACTTAACAGGCATTTTTAGAACATTACACCCCACAACAGCAGCATATACCTTTTTCTCAACTGCTCATGGATCATTCTCAAAGATAGACCATATGCTGGGTCACAAAGCAAGTCTCAATAAATTTAAAAAGATTGAAATAATGCAAAACATTTTCTCAGATCATAAAGGAATGAAGTTGGAAATCAATAATAGGCTGAGTGCCAGAAAATTCACAAATATATGGAGGCTCAACAACACGCTCTTAAACAACCAGTGGGTCAAGGGAGAAATTACAAGAGAAATCAGTAAATATCTCGAGGCAAATGAAAATGAAAATACAACATATCAAAACTTATGGGACACAGCAAAGGCAGTGCTAAGAGGGAAATTTATTACCCTAAATGCCTATATCAAAAGAGAAGAAAGGGCAAAAATCGAGGAATTAACTGTCCACTTGGAAGAAGTAGAGAAAGAAGAGCAAACTAACCCCAAATCAAGCAAAAGGAAAGAATAATGAAGATTAGAGCAGAAATAAATGAAATTGAGAACATGAAAACAATTGAGAAAATCAATAATTAGAAGCTGGTTTTATGAGAAAATCAGTAAGATTGATGGACCCTTAGCAAGACTGACAAAAAGAAGAAGAGAGAGGATACAAATAAATAAGATCAGAAATGGAAGAGGAGATATAACCACTGACCCCACAGAAATAAAGGAAGTACTTAGAAGATACTATGAACAACTTTATGCTAATAAACTACACAATGTAGATGAAATGGACAACTTCCTAGAAAGGCATGAACAACCAACTTTGACTCAAGAAGAAATAGACCCTGAAAAATCCACAGCAAAACTACTAGAGCTAATAAATGAGTACAGCAAAGTGGCAGGTTACAAGATCAACATTCAAAAATCTGTAGCGTTTCTATATACTAGTAATGAACAAGCTGAGGGGGAAATCAAGAAACGAATTCCATTTACAATTGCAACTAAAAGAATAAAATACTTAGGAATAAATTTAACTAAAGAGACAAAAGACCTATACAAAGAAAACTACAAGAAACTGTTAAAAGAAATGATAGAAGACCTAAATAGATGGAAGGGCATACCATGTTCATGGATTGGAAGACTAAATATAGTTAAGATGTCAATTCTACCTAAATTGATTTACAGATTCAATGCAATACCAATCAAAATCCCAA
>PVIY010039999.1:0-22711 GCA_004026745.1 Myrmecophaga tridactyla
TGGAGACATATTCAAATAGGAGATAGAGTGCTCAGTCTATGTAAGTGTGCATTTGCCTTGAACAAGGAACAACAAGGCAAGAGGTATGGCTGGAGCAGAACGAGCAAGGCTGAGAGGCTAAGGAGTGCATAGAAGGGTGAGAGTACCCTTATCGCTGGGAGCCTAGTAAGGACTTTGAATTTTGCTCTGATCGAGATGGGAAGCATTTGGGCTATTTTGTGCAGAAAAGTTTCATAATCAACTCTGCAGGCTACCAGGATCACTCTGCTCTTGTGTTAATGATAGACTTCTGGAGTTCAGACCAAGGTAGAAATGGAAGAACAGTAAAAGGTTTACTTGAAAATCCAGACAAGAAATTCTTCCAGTTAAGACCAGGAGGTCAAAAGTCCCAGGAGGTCAAAAGTCCGAGTAGTGGGAAGTGGTCAAATTCTGGGTATATTTTCTGGGTAATATCTGGAGCAGATGGAAGTAGAGTGTGAGTAAAAGATACAAGGCCTGGGTATATGGAAGAAATGATATCTCAGAGATGGCAAAGGCTACAGGAGAAAAACATGTTGGGAGGATGGAATTTGAAAAATCCTAGAGTAGTGTTAAGAATGAAGACCCATTAGTCATCAGTGTGAATATGTCAAATAGGAGATTGTATATACAGGTAGGAAGAACAAGAGAAAGGTCTGGGATAGAGTTGTAAATTTAGAAGTCATCAGTATACAGATGATCTTTACTGCTTTACCAAATTCTTATTTGTTTATGCTATTTTTTACTAGATAGTATGTATAAAATTATTTGTACTGAAAACTCCCAAGCCCATCTTAGTCCCCATTTGGAGTTTCATTATGTATAAAATACAACATGTAGTAAACCATATAAATAGTTTTGCACTTACTTTTTTTTTTCCTATAGGAATGAATCCTGAGATTCTGGTACATCATTCCTTTTTCCAACTGCAAAGTATTTCATTGTGTTGATGTTCCCTAGTTGATTTAATTGGTCCCTTATTTCCAAACAATCGGATTATTTTAAATTTTATGCTATTACAAAAAAGCTCAGTAACTGTTACATTTGTCTTTTTGTGCCTATGCAGGTAGATTAGTAAGACAGCCTCATAAGTGGGGCTGGTAGACCAAAGAGTAAACCTATCTGTAGTTATGGTAGGTATGGTAGATTCCTTTCCATGTGAGTGTGGATCATTTTCCATTACTGCAAGAAAAGAAGAGCACACCCATTTCCTCACAGTTTCAGCAATAGAGCATATTGTCAAACTCTTAGATTTTTTTTTTTTTTGCCCTTTGAATCAGTGAGAAATGGTATATAAATGAAATTTTTTTTGTACTTCTGTTTGAGTGATCCTGAGTAATTGTTGGGTGTTAATAAACAAGTTAACTGTATTATTTTATTCTGTGTACTTTCTGTTCACATCTTTTGCCAATTTCTCTGTTGGGCTGATGTTCTTTTTTCTTTTATTCCTTTTTTGTCAATTAATAGATACATTATATATTAAAAAGATTAATATTTTATCTATAATTTGAGTGGCAAATGTTATTCTCTGGTGTACTGTTGGTTGTTCAAGTTTCTTACATTTTTTTCTTTCTTCTTTTGTTTCATTTTTTGACATGCAGAAATATTCTATTTCTATTTAATAGTTTTTATCAATGTTTTCTATTGTGCCTTTTGAAATTTGAGTCATAGAGAGGACTATCTAACTTTAAGGCTATATAGTAATTCACTTTTATTTTAAGCACTTTATGGTTATATTTATTTGTTCATTTGTAATTAATATTTGATTCTTGCTGTTAACATGATTCAATTTTATTGTTATATGTTCAAAATGATACCCAATTCTATCGACATGATAATTTCAAAAGTCCATCTTCTCCACTGATTTGAGATATCATATATAAATTTCCCAAAAATATTTGGGTCAATTTGAGAACTCTTTTTTCATCCTGTTGTTCTGTGTCTAGTTACATACTCAAATGTCATAATGGTTTAAATATTTATTTTTACATCACCTTTTAATATTTTGTTCTTCTAATCTCATCCCATTCCTCCAATGCTCCCTCTTCCCTTCTCCAAGTGTTTTTATCCTGGCTATCCTTGTATATGCATTTTTCCATGCAAAAGTTTAAAAACCACTTCTTTGGTTCCAGAAAATGTAAAAATATATGTAGAAATATTTATTGATATACACTTACCTTTAAAAACATAGGGAATATTGACTTCTTTATGATATTGATTCCTGGTATTAAAAATAAATTATGTGTATCATATCATTCAAGTTTATTTGGTTTCTTTTAGCATCCTTTAAAATTGTCTTCCTATAAATTTTGCACAATTCATATCAGCTTATTTATTTATTTTTTTCATGGGCAGGCATCGAGAAGCAAATTCTGCCTGCTGAGCCATCATGACCTACCTCACATTAGCTTATTTTCAAACATGTTTCATTTTTAATGTGATTACATATCCTTTAATAGGTATTGTTTTTGTATGAAGGCTGTTGATTTCTACATACTGATTACACATCTCTGACTGTAATGAATTTATTTATTGTTTGTGGTTACTTTTCAGTTGATTCTTTTGATCATTACAGGTATATTTTCCTGTACTTCCAAGTTATATTATATGCAAGCAGAGACAGCTTTATTCCTTTATTTTCATTTCTCATCCCTAACATTTCTTTCTTTTGTTTAATTGCAATGGCTAAGACACAATAAAATATGTATATTTATAGCTATCTTACCTTGAGTATAATTTTGTAGAAATACCAATATTTCCCTTTAGGTAAAAGCTTGAAATTAGAGCTAAGAATATACAACTTTTATCATTTCAAGAAGATGGATTCATCAATTCCTATTTACTGAACAATTTTATTGAACACTGATACTGGATTTCGCATGTTATTTTATTTTCTATGCAGATTATTTGTATGATTTTTCTCCTTGATTTTATGGTTCTAATAGTTATATGAGCAATTTTTTTCAGTTTTGGACAATTCCTAGAAAAACGTCTCATGAGGTTTTTAATATATTCTGAATTCTGCTTCATAAGATATTTTAAGAAATTTACATTGAATTTCAATATTAAGTTTGGGTTGAAGTTTGCTCTGCTTGTGCAGTCATTGTCAGATCTGAGTAACAATTTTACAATATTTCATAAAAATAATTTGGAAATTTTCTTTTTTTATACCTACCTTTCTCTCTCTCTATTTTTCATGATGTGGACCTACATCTATACACTAAAAATAAGAGCTTTCAGAGATTTTTATTGCTTTTTTTAAAAAAATACTCTGACATTAGTGTTCTTTTCCTGGGTAGAATTTTATTACTTTGTTTCTTCAAAATAACTTGGTCTGTTAAAGCTTTCTAGCACTCTTGGGATCAGTTTTGGAAATGTATATTTTTCCATATTATTATTCTAGGGATTTTACAAAAATTCCTATAATACTATATGAAGTAAATTTTATTTCAGTTTTAATATCTCGATTTGAAAGCTATTCCCTTATGATTTTCTGTTGCACATATCTGGGCTATTGATTTTTCCTATTTGTTTTCTAAGCCATTAATCAGTGATATTAGTGATATTATCTTTAATTATTTTCTATTCATTTTAAAGTTGCATTTTGTTTTTCTTTTCTCTAACTTTTTTGAGTCAGTTCCTTTTATCAATTTATTATTATTATCATTTCTTATTTGTATACGTATTTGAAGTATGAATTTTCATCTGCTCACTTCTTTAACTTTATCCAATCCAATTGAATTTGATTTTTTTATTGTTGATACCTAGAAATTCTGCAATTTCAACTTTTATATCAGTTATCAGTTTGTTGTTTCTTAATTTTTATTGCATTTGTTAATTTTGTTTATGGCCATTTTCCAAAGTTGTCATGCCAATTTACATATCGATTTAAAATATTAAATATAATATTACATCTTATTACTGAAGCCCTTTATAAGTAGAGTTCAGTCATATAAGGAGAAAGCTACAGGAAGCAAGAAGCTGAAGGGCAATGGAAACTGCAAGAGAAGGAAGAGCCCAGCAGGGCCCACCATGTGCATTGCTGTGTAACCCGGGATTCAATGACCAAAGACCGCTGGCAGCCAGCTCTAGAATGCCAGTGTGTGGGGAAAAAGCAGTGTCTCAGTGTGGCCTTGATTTGGACTTCTCCTAGCCTCAAAACTGTGAGCTAATAAATTCTCATTTTTTAGGTCAACCCATTTCATGTGATTAGTTTACCAGCCAGGAAACTAAAGCAATGGCCCCCAAATGTATAACATTATTTGGTGAGGCGATTTATATATCCCATCTTCTCTAATGCATTAATTTTCTGTAGCATGGGTGATCTCAATCCCACTGCTAGTGCTTAACACTCCTGACATTGTATTGATATTAATTTATGTATACATATGCATGTGTGTATGCTTTGTGTTTCCTTAACTAGTTAGTAAGATGCTTGACTCAAAGCTTATAATATGCTATACTGCCTCAGGCAGAGAGTGTCAACATTTGACATTTCAGGTAAGATTCACTAATGTATGGGGCTATACTAGGTTTGGAAACAAAAATTATTGCTGTCTCAGCTCTCTTTTCCTCTATCCTTTGCCCACATATTCTCCTCTGCCAGCACAAAGCATATTTCTGAAACCTTTAAGTCAAGCTTGTCTCATGCTTCAATGTTAGCTTTCTTTCCTTAGCTCAATGTCAACACAAAGACCTATTCTTTAGCAAAGTATTATCAGATTGATGAAATATTTAGTAAATAAATATTAATTGAATATAATGAATCCATTCTAAAATATAATAGGCTTAATTCTTTTCAACCTCTCTTAAGTGTTTATTTGTACTATGGATACATAGTTGATTTACATAACTGTCTTCAAATAATTCAAGTATGAGTCAAAACCATTTGTCAAATAATTAACATAGCAGAAATAGTTTTATCATAGACGATACTTAAATTAAAAGTTAGGGTTCATTTTAAGTTTTAAATGTACTCTGAAGGGATGTTTTCGAGAGCAGGGAATCTTATAATGACTCTGCTATATCCTTGCCTATATGTTCTGAGTGCCTATAACTATGAGAAAGAAAAGGGATCTCTAACTGGTCTGCACACTTTTGACATGTGGCTGAGTCCTACTTTAGTCCTTGGACAGCCTACTAAAAGTAAATGGACCATGCTCTGAATTTCCAGCTATCAAAATATATGTTAAACTATATTATTTTAAGCCATATCTTTATAGAATATGCATTCTCATTGTCGTTATTGAAGGCAAATTTTAATATGCTCTTTTATGCTTAATGATGCAAATTGGGCCACAAGAGAATCACGGATTTCATAGGCTCTCCCTCAAGCACTTGTCTGGTGAGGATGGGAAAAGTGAGCAGTCTTGTAAAATTTGTTTTACTTTCTGGATTTCCTTATAAGAGCACCACAGAATTGCATCAAAGGGGTATCTAATGTAATCTTGTGGGGTTCAGGGAAATCTTTTCAAATGAAATGAAATCTAAGTTTATAGTGAAATTATAGAAGTAAGATTCCATTATAATCTTTAGTTGCAAGGTATAGATATAAAAATTTGGCAATCCACTTATATTAACAACATAAAATGTATCCTTTCATTGTGATTTAGTATTCTTCCTTCTGTGCCCCAATTCTGAGACTTTCAGCAAGTTACATAAACTTTCACTTTCTGTTCCCTTTTTGTTAAATATGGATATTGCACTAAATCATTAGGTCTGAGCTGATTCTTAATATCAAAATTCTTTGATTCACTGTGTCCAGAAGTGGCAAAATAAAAACATACATGATTTCCCCATTAAGGTTAACTCCATAGAATTTATATTTAAATAAAAAACTGAAAAGAAGTATCAGACTATGGGAAATACTACAGTGGGAAATTTCCTGGCTTGCAATAATTTGAATGCATATATTTAATATGGCCACTTCCCCTTGGGTTTTAGGGAAAGTATGAGATTTGATGTCTCCTGGAAATCACAAGAAAATTTCCCTTTCAAGATGATTGACTGGAAGCCTGAAGGCAATTTTATGTTTGGGAAATATAATAGCCCATGTACTCTAAAGAGTATTTGTATGGCTTAGCTTATATAAAGAAATCCTGATTTATATTTGCCTTTGAGTAACAAGTGCATGACAAATAAGTAATTGGATATCCTAAAAAGCAATGTTTAAATAATTTCATGCCAGTCATTGATATGGAATTATTCATAACTGACAAATAATGTGTAGTCTCTTCTTTATCGAATACTATTTAGAAAGTTACTTCATTCTTCTGGTTTCAGTTGCAGTCCTAATGAGTGATAACATATTAATAATGTCTGTAAAGAAAGATATGTACAAACATAGCAGCTTGGACCATTGACAAAAAGCAACAAAATGCATAGTCTGAAGAGAAAAGGCAAAGCATCAGAACCAGACTCAGAAATAACACAGATTTTGGAACTATCAAAACACAGATTTTGGAACTATCTAACTAGCAATTTTGAATAACTATGATTAACATATTAAGGCTTCAATATAAAAAATAGACAACATGTAGGAAAAAATGGGCAGTATAAGCCAAAAGATGAAAACTTTTGAGAAAATACGAAACACAAATGCTAGAAGTCAAGAACACTGTAATACGAATGAAAATTTGTTTTTTGGGCTCATCATTAACCTGTACATAGCTGAAGAAAGAGTCAGCTTGAAGGTAGTTCTTTAGAAACTTCTCTCACTGAAATATAAACAGTAAAAGGAATTACACACACAGACTCAAGAAAGAAGTAAAAGTGAAACAGAATAAAGCATCCAATATCTGTGGGACAATTTCTAAAAGTGTAAAACAAGCATGACTAGAATATGAAAAGGAGAATAAAGAGCAGAAAACATATTTGTTGTAATACTGGCTTAGAATTTTCTAAATTAAGGACAGACACCAAACCATAGATCCAGGAATCTCACAGAACAACAAGCTAGATTAATACCAAAAAATCTACACCTAAGCATTTCATATTCAAACTTCAGTAAAGCACAGACAAAGAAATCGGGAAAGAAGCCTGAGAGGAAAACACCTGATCTGTAGGGAACAAGGATAAACATTACAATGGAGTTTTCTTCCAAAACCTTGTAAGTAGCAGAGACTGTAATGAAATATTTTAAATGTTGAAAGGAAAATATCCATCAACCTAGAATGCTGTACCCTTCAAACATGGAGGAGAAATGCAGACTTTTCCCAACAAAGAAAAAATGAGGGAATTCATCCTAAGCAGATATATTATGCTATAAATGTTAAATGAAGTTCTTCAATGAGAAGTCACTTGATATTATTCAGAACCTTTACATAAAGAAAGGATGATCATTGAAGGAATAAACAAAAGAGATCTGGGATGTTGGGATGGAATTAAGAATGTGACAAAACAATCTAATAATATTACCAATGTGTGAAACAAACTCACTGAAGGGGGCAGGAGAAAAGTTTATGGTCAAGGTAACTTGGGAAAAAGATCAAAGTTTGTAAGACAAATGGCAGAAGAAACTGTACATAAGTACTGTGTCCTGAAATGGAACACTTATTTAAGTGGATAGCAGATGGTGGGATCTGGGTTTCTCACTTCTAGAGTGGACAATCACGGACAAAGATACAAGTCTGTGGTGATCCAGGTGGTAATAGATTTGAGTTGAAAAGATCAGTTTGAACTCATGTGTAGCTTTATGTAGATACAGATTGCTACTATGTATACACATGTATATCTACACTGGCTAGTATGAAAACATGTATTTTCTTCCTCTGTCATTTGAGAGAGCTTAGAAGCAACATATGCAACATATGCCAACAGCAATGAGCACATCTAGAGCACTGAATACATGTCAGTAGCAATGAGCACACCTAGAGCACTGATCTAGTTTTCTGACACAATTTTCTTAAAAAAATGCAGCTTTTTGGAGAAATGGCTACTTAAAGTACTAGGGTAGAAAATATACAAGAAAGGCCAAGAGTATCTTATAGTGTCAGAAAGTAAAGAATAACTCAAAAACAAATGAGAAAACATAAATCCCACAACGACTGGTGGTAGGGTGAAGGGGCATCCTTTTGGAAGAAAACTCCATTGTAGTGTTTATCCTCGATCCCTATAGATCAGGTGTTTTCCTCTCAGGCTTCTTTCCCGTTTTCTTTGTCTGTGCTTTACTGAGTCCCCCTGAAAGTGCTCCCTATGGCCAAGATTAGACTAATTTGAATGTCAAAATAAATAAATTAGTAACATTAATTTTACGAAAATAATTAAAATACCCATGACTCAATACAGATGTAAATACACAATTGAATAAACAGGGTAAGATATATTTTCCAGGCAGGATAATTCTAAATAATTTATGTAGGTATTCCACTTTCAAGAAAAAAAAAAAACAAAAAACGTAATTCCTCACTCCTTAAGTGTAGTCTGTGTAAGGGAGCTTCCTTCCAAGGAAAACAATATGGAAACAGGAATAAAACTAACAACTTAAAAGGGAAGTAACATACCACTGCTACCTCAAATGGTGAACAAGGTAAGGCTCTACAGTGGTGAGCCATATTGACGGTATGTACGTTTGAGTTGATGGGATGAAAACAGCACTTTGCTTCTGTGGTCTTCCTCCCTAAAACATATAACCTGTCTAGACATTATGTTAAAAAGAAACAGATAAATTCCAATTTCTACAAAGTATTTCACCAACATGACTTGAAACTTTCAAGGTCATCAATAACAAGAAAAGTTTGAGACGTTATCATAGCCAAGTGGAGCCTGAGGACACAAAACTACTAAAATATTGTGGTATCCTGATTGGATCCTGGATCAGAAAGTGGGCATAAGATAAAAACTAAGGAAATCTGAATAAAGCATAGAATGTAGTTAATAGTAATGTATCAGTGTTTTTTAAATTTATTTTGAGAAAGTACCATACTAATGTAAGATGGAAATTGAGCATGAGGTAATTGAGAACTCTCTGTACTGTCTACAATTTTCATATAAACTAAAATTGTTCTAATATCTAAAATCTTAGTTGAAAACCAGTTGGGTGGGTCTACTTCTGAGTTTTCCTTTCTGTTCCCTTGATGTCTGTGTCTATGCCTCTGCCAAAAAATTATCACACAATTTTGATAACTATCACTAAATTGTAAGTCTTGAAATCAGTTCCCATTGCACTGTATTCTTTATTTTCTTTATTATTTTAGCTATTCTAGAAAATTTTAGAACAATTCTGTCAGTATGTATGATAAACATTGCTGGTATTTAGACAGGAATTGCATTCAACTTAAATATAAATTTGAGGAGGATGGCATCTTTATTTTGTTGAACCTTCCACTCCATGAACATGGTATATCTCTACATTTGTTTAGCTGTTATTTGTTTACTTCCTTTAGTATTTGATAGCTTTAAAGATTTGTAGATTTACAGTAGGTATGCCATCTTTTTGAGTGAATACAGATCACTTCATTTTTTTTTTTACTTTGTTCCCCACATATCCATTGCTAAATTACAGAAATACAATTGATTTTTGCTTATCTTTTATCCTATGATCTTGCTAAACTCATATATTAGTTTAGATTTTTTTTTGCTGTTTGTAAAACTCTTAGGAGACTTCTATGTAGATAATAATGCCATTTGCAAATAGAGATAATTTATTTTTCTCCCCCAATCTACGTGCCTGTTGTTTCCTGTTTTGCCACATTGCACTGGCTAGAACTACCAGAACTATTGCACTGAATAGTTTGGACATTTCGCCTTGTTGACCTTAGGAGCAAACGTTCAGTCTTTCACTATTAAATAGAATTTTAGATGTAGGCTTTTGGTAGATGCTCTTTTTCATGTTAAGGAAGTCCCTGTCTTTTCTTATTCTTCTGAGAGTTTTTGGATGTTGGAGTTTGTCAAATGCTATTGCTGAATAAGTTGACAAGATCGTGATTTTTCCTCTTTTTCCAATTAATATCATAGATTTCATTGATTTATTTTCAAAAATTCAACTAACCTTCTGTACTGGAATAAATTCTATTTGGTCATGATGTATAATTATTTTATATATTATTGAAATCAATTTGATAATAGTTTTTAAAATATTTCTATTCATGAAGGATATTTGTCTACAATTTTCTCCTCCTCCTCCTCCCCCCTCCTCCATCTTTTCCTGGTACTTCTCTTCTTTCTCCTTTCTGTGTGTGCTCCTATTTTTCTATTTGTACTTTCTTTAACTTTCGATATAAGGGTAACATCAGTTTCAAATATTGAATGGGAAATATTCTCTTCTTTCCTATTTTCTTGAAGAGTATGCAAAATTGGTGTTAACTCTTCTTTAAACTTTTGGTAGAATTATCCAATGAAACTATCTGGGTCCAGAGATTTCTTTTGTGGGAATTAAATTATGAATTCACTATCCCTAATAGTAATAGGATCATGTACATTATCTATTTAAGATTGGGTGAGTTGTGTTTGATTGCTTTCCAGGGAATTGATCAAAATTTATATGTGCAGAGACGTTTGGTGTCCATGTATCACTTCGGTGTATTTGGGGTCTGCAATGATATCTGCATTTCATTCCTGATACCAGTCATTTGTATTTTTTGAGCTTTTTTTTTGTAAGCCTTGCTCACAGTTTGTCAATTTTTAAAGAATAATTATGTTTTCTTGTTTTTAATTTCATTGATTTCTGCTCTCTGTCATTTTCTTCTTGCTTGAAGTTCCTTTGACAGTTTTGTCTAGATTCTTGAGATGAGGGCTATATTACTATTTTGTGATATTTTCTCTTTTCTAATGTATACATCAGTGCAATAAATTTTTCTGTCTTGCTCTTGTTCTGGCTGTGTGCCATGAATTTTGATAAGTTGTGTTATCTTTTTCATCCAATTGAATGTCTTTTCAGATTTCATTTGAGACTTTCTCTTTGACCAATGATAATAGTGTGTTGCTTCATTGCCTACTTTTAGGAGATTTTTCCTGTTATTTTTCTGTTATTTGCCTTGAGTTTTATTCCAAGATATATAAAGTACACATGTCACAGGATTTTGATTCTTTTATATTTGTTCAGGCTTGATTTATGTTGTAAGATATGGTCTATCTTGGTATATGCTCTGTGGCTATGTGAAAAGAAAGCATATTCTGTTATTCAGTGACCATTCTATAAATTTTAATTAGATTCTGTTGGTTGATATTATTGTTGAATTCTCCTTACCTTGCTCTTTTCTATTCTGTTGCTCTATGACTTGTTGAAAGACAGATATTGAAATCTCACACTTATTTTGGATTTGTCTATTTCTTCTTTCAATTCTATCTGTTTCTGTTTTCCTTATTTAGTAGCTCTTTTGTTGGGTTCCTATACATACAATCTTCTTAGTGGATTGACATATCATTATTTAATATCCCTCTCTCTCAGGTAATTTTCCTTGCTCTGAAGTCTGTTTTATCTCATGTTTATATAGCCATTTATGCTTTCTTTGAATTAATGTTTGTAAGAAAAATAATTTTCTATCTTTTTGATTTTCAACCTGCAAACAATATTATATCTGAAGTGAATTTATTGTAGTTAAAATATAGTTAAGTTGTGTTACTAATGCATTCTTCCAATTTGCTTCTTTTAGTAGGTATGTTTGGATTATTTAATTTTAATGTAATTATTAATTATGTAATTAATCTGCAATGTTATTTTTATCTGTTTGTTCTATTTTTCATATCTATTCTTTTATGTCTTACTGTGTGTTAATTTTTCAAATTTCATTTTCTTTTCTATTAGGATATGTCTGTTGATGGCAAATTCTCCCAGTCATCCTTTGTCTAATAATATCTTCATTTCCCCTACATTACTAAGGGATATTAGATTTTGTAGTGACAGTTCTTTTCTTTCAGGACTTGAAAAATACTGTGGAATATCATTTAAGCCTTTATTATTTCTAATCAGAAATCCACTATCATTCAAATTATATTTGCCTCATAGGTAAGAAGTCTTTTCTTCCTTATTGCATTCAATATTTTTTCCCTTATCTTTAGCTTTTAGAAGTTTAAGCATGATGTGTCTTGTTGCTGATATTTTTGCCATCATCTTGTTTGGTGTTTACCCAGCTTCTTGAATCTGTAGCTTTGTGTCTTTTGTCATATTTGGCAAATTTTCAGCCATTATTTATTCAGGTATTTTTCAGCTGCACCTGCTTTGTCTTCTCTTTCAAGAGCTCTGATGATTGGAATTTTAGATCTTTTGTAATAATTCCATAGGTCCCTGAGACTCTGTTCATTATTTTTTTCTTTTTTCTGTCTGCTTTTCCAGATTAAGTGATTTTCCACGTTCTATCTTCCAGTTCACTGATTTTTCCTCTTTCACCCCACTCTACTCTTTAGCTCATCCATTGAATTTGTTTTAATTTATGATGCCATATTTTTCAGTCCTAAAGCTTCCATTAGGTTCTACTTTAAATCTTCTGTTTCTTTACTAAGACCTTCCATTTATTTGTTGAAAGTTTTTTCATTTGTTTTACACTTGTTTGTAATTGATCATTAAAGATTTTTTCTATAATGGATGTCTTAAAAACTTTTTTCAGATAATTCTAATATTGCTGACACCTCCATTGATTATCTTTTTATCATTCACTTTAAGATCTTCCTGGTTCTTGGTATGAAGAATTATTTCTTATTGAAACCTTGACTTTTTGAGTATTATGTTATGACTCGTTGGATCTTATTTAAACATTATGCTTTAGCTGACCTCCTATGTCATTGCTCCAACAGAGGAATAAGATGCTTCTTATTACTGCCATGTAGGGGCAAACATTCAATTTCTCCACTTAACCTCCACTGACACCCAAATAAGGAAACATTTCATTTCTGCTGGATGAAAGTGGAAGTTATGGCTTCCCACTGTGCCTCTACTGATACTTCCTTGGTGAGAGAAGTAGGAGAAACTACACTACTAATACTCTAAGAAACGGTAGTGAAAGTCTTTCATATCCATTAAACCTCCCCTGACACCATCAAAACAGGAAGGGGAAAGGGTTCTTCATATTGCTGGTGGGTATGTAAGTCCAGAATCTGCATGTTGTCTTCAATGACACTATAGCTGGATGTAGGGGAGACTCATCACTTACTTGAGATGAGTATCTCAGCTCCCTATTGGGTCTTCTTTGATACCACCTGGCATGATTCGTTGTGCCTTTGCTATACCCTGGTGAGGGTGGGAGTCTAGTTTCCACATTAGGCCTCCACTCAACATAAGTTTGGAATGGGGTCACAGTTTCTTCTGTTGCGTTTGGCTGGCCACGAGCAGCTTTGACTAAAAAAAATCAGTTTTTCTAGACGATCCCTTTCTTAGTCCTTTGTCTAGGGAGTGAAGACTTTTGTTGGGGCTTTTGTGTTTGTTCCTATTGGCATTTCCAAGTTGCCAATGTTTTTTCAGCTTCAAGTCTGGGATATATGAGGCAGAAAGAAAACCCAGGAACTCAGCATGACCTTATTCTTTGGGTTCTGAGGTCCCTTTGCTCCACCTTTCATTTGTTTTATGTCCAGGGTTTTTACTTGAATTTATTGGGAATGATGAGAAAAAGCACATTTATTCCTATTAAATGAAGTAGAGGGACAAATAAAATGATAGTGGGAAGTGACTATAGTAGAAAATTTAATAAGAATTTAAATGCAGATAACCTAATATTTTTCTGACTTTGAAGCTGCATGCACTTGAAATATGCAGCATCTTCAAATGCAACTCACTGCTTGTATTAGTCAGGATTCTCTACAGAATCAGAACTAATAGAAAATATCTATAAATATGAGATTTTCTAAAGGCACCTCATGCAACTGTGAGGATGTGCAAGTCCAAATTCCATACGGCAGGATGGAAGCTGGCAGTTCCAAAAAGGTCTTAATAAACCCCAAAGGGGAGGCTGGCTGGCTGAAGCTGAGAGAAAGTTTCTCTCTTCTGAATTCTCCCTTAAAGCCTTCCCCTGATTAGATTAAATATCATTAATTGCAGAAGACACTCCCCTTAGTTTACTGCAGATGTAATCAACTGTGGATGCAATCAATGTGATGATGATTGAATAAAACAGCCTTCTGGTTTATTAACCAGCCATGAAATGTCCTTGTGGCAATGGTTATGCCAGTGCTTGCTTGGCCAGACAACTGGGCACCATCACCTGACCAAATTAACAGATGAATCCAAACCATAACACTGCTTCTCAACTGTAACGCATAAAGCTGGAGCTTAAGCATTTAGGTCTGTTGAGTCAAGATTTTAGTTATATTTCTAGTAGACTCTTTTTTTTCCCTTGGCTGAGCACTTGCTGTGTACCATTGGCTGCTAGATTTTGGTGACATAGGTACAACCAAGCCATGGCTATGCCAAGAAGTTACCGAGGCAACTCCTATAGAATGGGTGGTCCTTAGGGTCTGGGATTGCTCCAAGTGTGGAGCAGGTGAACCAAATCCTACAGGAGAATTGACTCTAAAGCCTGCACTTGGTGGCATACAAGGGAGAATTTAACTTAGGAGGTAAGTCCTGCTGTTATTCTGACCGGATATCCCTAGGAAGCTAAGGTCTCCTGCAGAAGTGAAGCAAAAGAGAGCACCCTGTTTGAGTAACATATATGGATTTTCTTCTCCAAATCATGTTTTAGCCTCCTCTGTCAGTAAGTGTGTGTCCACAATGCACTTGGTCTGGAGTATGGGCAAGTTCAACGTTGCTTTCCTCATTCACCGAGGACAAACCTAGGGAAACTTTATATTCTTTTTCTTTAATTTATAAAATTGGCAAACACTCTATAGCCACTCTACACCCAAGAATTAATAGATTTATTGTGCTCCTGGTCCTTCTTGCATGTCTATTAGCAAACTGCAACACTGACTCCACCTTCCAGACAAATATTAGGTTTTCATTATTTCTGGTTTGTGTTCTTACACTTAAAATACAACACTTGAAATTTTGATAGTAATTTTGTTGGAGGGATAGCTTCATGTTTTTTTTTAACTCCATTATTTCAAAACCTTTTTTTACATTTAAGCTCATCAACATAAATTTAAATGATAAAATATATTTTCATATTTGAATAATCTATTTTGTTTTAATCACCTTCATATATACACCAACTCTCAGCATTTTGTCCACTTATGAACCACATCAAGTAAATTTGAGGGTACCAGCATCATAGAAAATGAAATAATTTTTTTTAAAGAGTAGTTAAATGAACAAAGGAATGAAAATGAAATATTCAACCAAAATGACTTTTTTTTTTTTAGTCTTCAAGAACATGTTGTTCGCCCATTTATTCTTAATTTTGTGAAAATTCATGTAGGGTATTTGTATCTGAAGACTCAAATTCTGAGATATGGATCATACAGTTTCAACATTATTAAATAGTAGAGAGCTGCATTAATCTGTAGATTCATCTAATAGCTGTGAAATATCTTCTATGACAATTTTCTTCTTTGCTAATAATGGACAGAAAATGGAAAATTCTGACTTCTCAACTGTTCTCAATGAGAGAAAAGGTCTGTGAAATATTTTTTACAGACGTTTAAAACTTTTTTGAAAAAATCATGCAATAATCATCACTATCCTTACCAGTCAGTTTACCTATTGCATTTCCAAAAATGTTGTGTATATATGTGTTTATATATGCTGTCAGTGCTATTTTATTTGCTAGCTTTCTTTTAGTAGATACATCTGTTGGTATGAACAAACCACTTGTGATTTTGTCTCAAGGGTTATATTCATATCAATATTTTTATGCAATGAACATAGACCCCCTCCATTTATTGAATCTCTTAGGTGAGCAGTATTGAAATGAGCTAGTAATCTCTTGTTTTTGCTGCTCTTCTCCCTTAGCATCTGAGTTAATTAACACATCTTCACTTTAAGTTAAAACTCACTGTATGAAAATCAGAGTGTTCATTCCAATTTCATATAATCTATCCATTTATCCAATTTTTTTATCATTGTAATGAATCTGTATTGTCAGTGCATAAAATTATTGCATACTACACTTTCTCAGTTGCAACCATTTTGCTTTCTTATTTCTACAGGCAAGTGCATATTTAATATTCTTCTCCAGTCTTTATACCAAAATTCCCCTAGTCAATTATTTTCATTGTTTTAAGATTATTCTCTAGTAGGTTCCCCAGAAATGTTCCTGAGAACAATGTTCTCTAAATTCTTAAATTTGATCTGTATTCCTGTGGGTAGTGAACCCATCCTAGACAGAATCTCTTCAACATGCTATTTTTAGCAAAGGTGAATCTTAAGAACAGTGGATCTTAATCTGTGTTAGCAGAGGTTAAGACTCAAAAGTTACAGAACCCAGGAAAGGAGAGGACATTTCTATGTGTTGGGAGACAGAAATACAAGCCAAGGAAACCCAAGGATTATTGGCAGCCAGCGCTAGAATGCTAGACTCCAGGAGAAAGCAAGTTTTGCCAATATCTTGATTTTGGACTTCCTCTAGCTTCAAAACTGTGAGCCAATAAATGCCTGTCATTTAAGCCAAAAGCAATTTGTGGTAATTGTGACAGCAGCTCAGGCAAATGAAGGGCCCAGCCAAACCTCAATGAATCACATCTACATTTCAGATAAATGGGGCAGTTTACTTTCTAATACCATAAGTTTCAATGCATTTAGTTTTCTTTAATTTTGTAGCGACTGTCCACATCAATTTGCATGTTTTAGATTGAAGTGACTCAGAAATTTTCTGGCTCAGACCCGTACTTTCAGGCAGGTAAGATCCTACTGGAGCTTAAAAGTAGAAATAATTGTTAGGGAATAATTTTAGAGATTAGTTACTTCTTTTTGATCCTCTTCTTTAACTGAATGCCTATATCTGTGAGTGTGGTCATTGTTGGCCTCGTGCTACCCCTAAAGGGCACCTGTAGAGTCATCATATGGGCATTACTTCTTCAGGCCACATTTGGGGTATTTTAGATGGGAGAGTACTTGATTGAAAAGCCTTGAGAATATTTTTCTCTGAAGTTGAAAATATGCTCCCTACTCACTAAGTGATTCATTGTGTCTAAAAAGAAGACATTTCGAAAGTGGAGAAAAACAAGTTTCTATCTATGTAGCTTTCTCTAAATTAGTGCTTTCTTTCCAGATGATTTTTTTTTTTTTGTACTAGAACTTTAGGAAATGGATTTCTTTTCATAGCTTTCTTTTCTTTCTTGATTTAAGAAATTTAACCTCATCATCTTCCACAGCCTGGAAACATTTCTGGGTATAAGGAAGAAAATATTTTCAGACTTATTTTTAACTCCTTCATATGGGGGAGCTGCCAAGATAGTGTTGAAAAATAAATGATACCTGGTATGTGTAGCACTCCCAGAAATGAGGAAAATAAATAAATGTCTTAAAAGAGCTGTTCACATCCCCAGAATAAAGTGGAATGGTAAGCTTGGGAGTATATTCTTAAATAATCATTTGCTTTTGAAATCCCAAGATCTAAGGGTTCATTGTCAAACACTAGAAAGCCAGTCATTCTGCAAATATCTATTGAAATGAATATTCTGACACGGAGGCCCCTCAAATCCACTGTAAAGGGGGCTGTCAACTCACAAAGTCAGTGAGTGTAGGTCAGTGCTTTGTAATCATGATAATTATCACCAGATTATTTTGATTATAATAAAAACAATTACAGCAAATGTCAATTGAGCGATTCTCAAGGCATTTTGCCAGTTAAACTTTATTGGATGTGATACTTATGACAGCAGTATGCATGTAAGCATCTTTCCTGTCATTCATTTAAGATAGCACTTTACCTAACTGCAAAGGCGACACGAATTCACACTCTTTTTACCAGCTGCGCTTTGCTTCCACAACAGTATTTAACACATCCACCCATGGTTAGCTTGATTTCTTATAACTGGTTTAGATAATGATATTATGTGGTACACAGATAATGCTTCTTTTCATGGTGTACCCCAGCTTAATTTTTCTTTGGTCATATTCTTATTTGCGGATTGGGTGGGATAGGGTGTGGATGATTGATTATTCTTAGTGAGGGACCCCATTCCTAAGGGATTGTTTGCTATTTAGTGGGAGGAGGGCTGCTATCTAGAAAGGAAGAGTGCCCTCACTTCCCAGAGTTTCCAAATTCCCATAACAATACCAAATGCCAAGCATCCTCTTTAAGAATTGAGTTTCTCTAAACTGATTCTTGCCTCAACTTGTAGACATAAACATTTTTCAAGACAGACTGTATATACCAATCTGCTACATTGTATTCTCTCATCCATCCACAACTCCTGGCCATGGCCAACAAAACTCTAGAAAATATCTAAGTGTAGATAGAGTGGATAATTTACTCTGCTTCACCACCTTAGTTCCACGGAGCTATTGCAACCTCATTTGTTTTACAGATTAGTATGATGTACTACATTATCTATAGAAATCTAGTCTAGGCAAACCTTCACCACTTCACTTGAGATGAATAAAAATTATAAAATTGCATGTTAGAAGCACGTTAGACCAATCTAATCAAAGTCCTTTATTTTACAGAAGTAAAAATTTAATCCAAGAATGATAAGATGTCTTACTGGTTCAATGACATATAGCTAGTGTCAGAGTTTCATCAATAATAAGCCTGTTGCTTCACATGTCTTATTTATGAGAATTTAGTGTGTTGCTTTTGCCTCTAAAATAAGATTTTGGATAGCTATTTACTGATGAATACGGTAGCTCACATTCTATTTATGAAGGATTTAAAATTCTCTTAATTCATTAGTATACTCTACAAGAATATGATTGTCTTTACTAGTTGTCATGTTTAATGTTAAAACGACAGTTTTTTTACTGGTTCCTGGAAATGAATGGTGTCTTCCTGTTGCTAAGGAAACAGATCTTTGCCTAGATGTAATGCAACATTGATGTCACAGTAAATCACTAAACTGGAAATCTTTAATGTCTGACAACCTCTTGAGAGTAAGCAGTTTGCTCCACTGAAAATGAATTCACAATTATTCTAAGCATGTACAAATGCAGTATTTTAGAACACACATATCTGCTTGTGAGAATTTGTTTTATTTCACTTAAAACCAACATAAAATACTTTTAATGTACTTTTGTTACATGTTATTTGTATGTGCATTTTATAATCCCAGCTTATTATAAATTCAGTTAAAATTATCTTTAATAGAGCAGCAGTAAGCATCATAAGAACAAAAAGGATAATTTAAAAATTAAGTGAATTTTCATTTTGAAGGGTCTCAGTATTATTTGCAAAAAGAAAAAAAAAACTGCTTGAAGTTTTTGAAAACTGCTTGAAATGTATTATCCTAAAGGAGTTTGCCTAATAAAAGGTGGTCCAAATACTTAAAGAACAGAATGATTTAGGAGAACAGCAAGGGTATCTTTCTACTTATTATATAAAATTTTATTTTATTGTATAATAAGTCCAAATTAAAGAAAAATATAATTAATAGTTTAAAACTGACATTGCATTTTTATTAATAATATTTATACATTACTAAAATGTAATTTCTTTGCCTTTTTTTGAGAAATGAAAATATGGTATTAGTTTATTAATCTTTGAATTTCAATTAAGACCCTGGGTATATCATAAAATGAACTGATTTCTTTAATAAATAGGTTGCTTATTCATAGACTTGGAGGTTTTTAAGAGTGACTTATTATTTGGAAGGATCCTCTTAAAAGGAAAGCACGTCTTCCTACACATAATCCTGAAATGGTAGCAAAGTGTCTATGGGTTCCTAGAGTGGGGTTAAAATAGTTTCAGGAGCCACACAGATTTCCTTTATGCTGTGTCAGCTGCCATTACAAGGCCACTGCCCAACTTTTCTGGGAATTGGGAACTAGAAATCAGGATGCATCTGTGAGAGGCTGCAGAAGAAAAGGTCATGATTTTGGTTGTTTGGGTAGATGATGCAGTGAAGCTTTTTTGTAGTTCAGGAAAATATGAGGTCTAATCATAAGATTAACAGTTTTAGAAATCAGAAAAACTGAATTTGAGTTTTGCGTGTTTAGATATGTTTTGATTCTGCTTTGTATTAAAGCTTGTATTTCATATGTCTGTCTAGTGGGGTGACTGCAGATTTCATTTATACATTTCTTACAGCCTTTATCATGTACAGCACTAGACAGTTAGCGGATAGTATTTCGTTCTGTCCTTTCTGCAATATAGTGTTTTAGAGACTACAAAATGAGTTAAACCTGCCATCATGGTTGTACCAGGATAGCGGCTATTTTATATATATATATAGAATTATACACATACATAATAGATTAGAAAATAAAGATTGAAAAACAAATGAATTTGCAATACAGAGCTGTGATCAAGATTATATGAGATAGTGTATTTAAAATCTGGAGCAAATGTTTGGCACATAATCAAATGCAATAACTGATAACTGTGCTGATCTGATGATGATCTATGTGTAAAGAGACCTCCTGGATAAATCGAAGTGTTTTGAGATACTGGAGTTAATCCTATGTGAGGAACAAAATGAAAAAAAGAAATTACTTAAAAAAAATTAAGATAAAATCATACTCGACTGATTTTATAGAGCAGTTTTCTTTTCCTTTGTAAAAATGAGAAGTCACTGAATAACATTACAAAGGTTGTCAAAGATAAAGAGCTCAGCAAGCTTCTAATTAAGTTATTCCAAATATGGGAAAAATGTATGAGGGTGAAGCCATTTTAACCTTACCTGGCAGCTAAGGACAATTTCCATTTAGTATCATGATACACCACAACTTGTGTTAAAAAGATGTCAGTTAACCTACTCCCTTCAAGGATTTATGTTAAAATAATCCTTGTCTTAATGACACTATAATTACAGAAATATCTGGGGGCTGAACAGTGTGATTGGGAAGGAGAATGCCTTAAGGGAAAGAATAAGAAAAGGCCTTCAAATATTTTCAAATTAACAAAGGAAGAGTGTTTTATTTCATGAAGAGTGTTCTGTCTTTTAGTGTGCAGTTCATTGTACTAAGACACTTTTATTTTCTCACATACCAACCTTGTTAACATAGAAAATTTTTTGGCTTTTAAAATGGGATTTACTAACTTTCACATTACAGTTCTTAGCCCATGAAAATGTCCAACTCAAGGCACCAATGGATGATATCAAAGGATGAAACTTGGACTCTGAAGAGAGGCCTCTAGCATCTGGAACAGTCTGTCACATGGGAAGGCACATGGCTGGCATCTGCTGGTCTGTCTCTCCTGGGTTTTGTAGCTCTCAACTTCTGGCTTTAGCAGCTCCCTGTTTTTGAGCCTCTGGGAACTTTTCTCTCTCTTGGCTTTTACTGTCTTTTATTCTCTCATAAAGGACTACATTAAATGGATTAAGACCCACCTTGAAATCTCAAGGTTGAAATAATCTAACCAAAAGATCCCATCCACAACAGGTCTGCACCCATAGGAATGGATTAAAAGAACATAACCTTGGCAAGCTCTAGAGGCTGGGTTGGGAGCCCTCCAGTCTGAGTATCCTCCATGGTTGGTCTGTGTGAGGCTGTGACAGTTGCTCCCCGTCCCCAAGGATACAAGGTGCTTATGGGGGTAGGTGAAGAAGGAAGAGACCTCAGTCGCATTTCTGTTCAGTTCTTGCCAAGGATTTAGGTGATTCCAGAGAGCAGCAGCAGGGGTTAGCCATGGTGAGTGAGCTGCTGGAGTCCCGGAGACAGGGAAGCCCTGGTTACAAAAGCTGAGGAACTGAGAATTAGAAAACCGAAGACCACCTGGCTGGTGCAAACAGCCTAAAACAGAAACTGGGAGCCTTCAGAAGTACACAGCAGGGAGACCAGGACTAGGAAGTAAGCCAAGCCACGTTCCTTGAAGCACTACCCTCACCTGTGCCGTCCCGTGGCCCGCAACCCACACCATATCTCACTCACCTAAACAGTCACCTGCTCCCCCTCCTGACCCTCAAGCACCCCCACCCTACGAATCCCACATGCATAATCACCCTGCGTACCCACCTCACACTCCCACCCTAAGCAAGTGCACATCTGCCCCAGACCAACCCATATCTCCTGCAAAAGTACACTCTTGCCCTACCCCTCTTGAACCCTATTTCCTTGTCCCTGCCCCCCTGTAGGTGGCCTCCAGCATGTAAAGGCTGTGGGAGCTTACCTACATACCCAGGCTACACCTTTCTCCCAGCCTATATAGTCGTGCAACCCCATCCCACCCCCAGTTCTGCAACAAGTATATCAGTTTACAGCACTCCCAGATGTGCACATGCACACTGTATCCAGACATGCCCTTTAGCTCTGGGCAAGCGAAGACTTTCACAGCCCTACCACATCTGACCCCCAGCCCAGATGCAACAAGGACCCACTGCCCTGAGCTATGCTCATGTGCGCAAAGAACCCCTCACCCTAGACCAGTGCAGATGCAACAAGGACCCACTTGTGGCATATTTCTCAGGGACTGGAGCCTAGCCATAGTTAAAGATTCTTTTAATCCTTCTCTATGTCTACCCCCTTTCCCCTCTTGTTGTAGACCGCCCACTTCCGTAGCTCGTCACAAACCCACAACCCTCCCTGTTTTTCTCCTCCCTTCTCTAATTATAGCTCTACACCTGCCTGAAGCTTAGCGACGGCCTCCTAGCTTGTATGATTGGCTGTCACCTCCCTGACGTGCGAGCCCAAAACTCCGCCCCTTCCCCGAAAGTACTTAAGCCCTACGCCTCCCGAGCTCGTCGTCGTCGATCAGCCCCAGGGTTTCCTAACCCCAAATGTCTCACTCCT